>JASAMY010001212.1:0-49421 GCA_030248085.1 Paralinhomoeus sp. GSCO2_6
TGCAGGTTGTACTGTTTGATTGCTTGAAGTTGATGCTTGTTCATTCATTGATGGAATAACATAGCTTGGGTCTAACAGCAGTTTGACTATGTGCATCTCATTCAGCTGAATTGCCCACATAAGGGGCGTTTTTCCTGTCTGAGGGCAAGGAACATTCACACAGTTTTCACTTCCAAGGTATTCAACCATAAACTTGCACTTTGCAAAGTTTCTCTGTTTGATGCAGAATATCAATGCAGTGGTGGTGGCTGTTGTTGCACTGTCAAGACTGCAGCAGTTGTGCTGTTGATCAGCTGTGTCATCCAATTCTGGAAACTTTTGAGGCTCCTTGGCAGTTCCCAGGGAAATGGGACAGTTCTGTAGCTTGCTCTTAACTTTATCTGAAAGATCCTCTGATCTGAAGCTAACCAACAGTGTTCCTAGCATGTCCAGCTCAGTTTCCTTTGATGGTTGAAGCCTCTTAAAGAAATCTTTTTCAGTCCAGTTTTTGTCTACAAGGAGGTTTGTGTAGAAGTCCATGAGCACAAGATTCTGTTGTTCACACGCTCTGTATATGGCCTCTGATTCTACCTTTTCATTGCTCAGCTCTCTGTACCACCCAAAGCCTGCATCCAGCAAAGTGTTCACAACTTTTGTCACTTCATCCATTGACTGAGCTCTAGCTCCTTCAGCAAGTGCTGCATGAATTGCTTGGCCATCTACTTCCTCCTGGGGTTTCCTTGACTTCAACTGTTTCAGCATTTGAATCAGTGATGGTGAGAAGCCATACTTCTGTCTGACCAGGGCAACCTTCAAAAGGTTCTCAACTGTTGTGATACTCTCTTGCATTTGACTCAACACAATGTAGAACATTTCTTGCCAGTCTCTCTCAATCATTTCTGTTGTGATTAATTGGGTCTTTATCAGTTTTTCTGCAGCTGTAGGTCTGTGAGGTTCCCAGGCCCACTCTCGGTGTTTGTTGTAAGTCTTTAGAGCATTTGTGTCATCTAGTTGAAAGTAAGCATGCTGCTTAACTACAGGAAATTCAATAGAAGCACGTTCTTGCAGCAGACTTAGCACAACCTTCTTGTGACCATTTGCAGCTGCCATTGCAAGTGCAGTCATCTTTCCTTTGTCTTGCTGGTCCAGGAATTCTGTGATATCTCCATATTTGTCTTTCAGGGCTCTCAAAATAGACAACATGCACAAGTGTGCACCTCTGCTACTCACATGATGTAGCAGTGTCATGTCTGACTCATCATGTGGAAGTTCAGAAGACACAACATCAATGTTCAACTCAGGCAACTTCATGTACTTCAGTGCTATGCTGCAGATTGCAATGGGGTCCACCTCAGAGTAATTGTTCAGATCACCATTCTTTATGAAAGCATAGAAGAGAGCATGTCTCTTTTTGTTGTCCACCTGACCATGATTACTGGAATGTTGGAGCAGTATCTCTGTGGGAGCTGTACTGGCATCAGTAGTGCCATCATTCACATTGAATGCAATGTGGAGAGGTGTCTGCCCTTGCTCATTGACAGCATCCACATTGGCACCAGCTTTGACAACCAATTCCAGGCTATTTGTTGCTTTCATGCTGTTGTTTCTGGCTGCATAGTGCAGCACCTGGTTCTTGCAGCTGTCTTCTGCCGTCAGATCTGCACCATGCTGCACAGTGCCTTCACTATGGTCAGCTGTTCCTTCTCACAGGCTTTCATTAGAACTGACACACATTTTATCCCTTGTTCTATATCTTGTTTGCCTGGTTCACTAGTTACAACAGCATCTCGTGTTGTGAAGCTCGCATCACTGCCAGCCTTGATGAGTGCTACAGCTGCCTCTTCCTGACCTGAATTAATGCAGTGGATGAGAGCATTCTGACCTGAGAGATCGGGAAGTTCAAATACTTTTCTTGTGTAGTATGTAGCATGGTTGCTATCAAGGAGTTCCAGTAGCAACTTCAACATTGGTTGATCAGTGACATGTTTTTCAGTGGCAAAGTGCAGCACAGTGAATCCATGCTTGCCACATCCTGTAGTTGAGATGACAGTTTTGCCATCTACCAATCCAACTTGATCAAGAAGGCAAGTGGGGTCCAGGTTGGCCAGCAGTTGCACCAAGGATTTGAAACCCTGCTGTGCAATATGAAGCCCAGTCTTGCTGTCAGGCTCATCACAATAGTGTGTATAGGTGTAACAGTGTAATGTGCAAATATTTACTTCATTATATGCCTTCAACACCTTCAAGAGTGGGGTGTATCCAGCAGAGTCTCTGCCTCTCAGCAGTATCTTCAGTGTTTTTGGCTCATTCTCAATGATCTGCTTCAGTGCACCCTGCAGTTTCTTTGTTGTGTCTGGCCTAGCATGCCTGTTTACATTGATGGCTTCCAGAGCATCAAAAAAACAACGTTTTTCAGATGGTTGTTGAGGATTCAAGTGTTCTCTGGGTGCTAGGAATCCCTTCTGTTTGGCCAGATGGTGAGCCAATACAAAGTTTCCAACTGATAGTGCAATCTCAACTGGTGAATGATTCTCAATGTTCAGCACATTTGGGTCACACTTGTTGCCAAGTAACAAGTTGCACACATCAATCTGACATTTCTCAGCAGTGTCCACTTGATCATGTTGTCTGAAACTGGTGATAGGTTTGCTAGCAGCCAGGTAGTGGAGCGCATTGTTCAGCTGGTTGTCTAGGAGGCATGCATCAGCACCTTTTTTCTTAATCAGGAACTTGACCTGATCAACAGTACTCTCATTCATCTTCCCATTGACAATGGTGAGCATGACCAGTGTCAGGCCATTGCCATCTTTGCAGTTAAAGTCTATGGACTTCTCCTTGCTCAGCATTTCAATGAGGCCCAGGTGGCCCTTCAGATATGCAGCTGCCAGTGGTGTCAACATCCAGTCATTGGGCTGATTGATCTCAGAACCAGCTTCTACTAGTGCCTTCAGGCAAAAGTACCACCCATAGGCAGCTGCATAGTGGACCACAGTGTTGCCTTAAATGCAGGGTCGCAGTCCAAACTGATAGAGAATTAAGAAAAAATTTGCAGGCGGCTGCAAAAAAGGTGAATATGTGACGCTCTTTTGTTGGAGCCCAGTTTGAAAAAGAGGGGTATCAATTAAGGCATGCCTCATTTATGTATAGCCACTTATGCTTTGCAGCTGATCAACTTCAGTTTGAACAAACTGTGTATAAAAACCGAACCAAACGCAGCAACACGTCACATATTCGGCATTTTTTTGTGTTTGTGTGCATAGAAAGGAGCAGTGGCAATCATAGGACCTATAACTGGACTGGAACACCCTGCATTCACATATGCCGCATGACTAAATGCCACGTGGTTGCAAGACAGGCAGGAAGGACCGCAGGGTCTTGCACATGGACCACTATGCAGACGTACGCACGCACGCACGCACGCAAGCACACACGAACACACGCACGCACGCACACACGTACGCACGCAAACACGTTGTATAGGAGCAGTGCGTTATTGGGTAAATGCCAAAAAGGAAATGATGAATGGAGCCAGTACCATATGTATACCTACACATCACTAACTGAACTGTAGTGGCACTCCACATCTCACAAATGTTAGCAAGGTGCCAATTATTTATGTAGGAACTTTGGCTGTGCCAGGTCGATGGTAAGACCAGAGATAGATGAGATGTGAAAGGATTGCTGTTGCATTTTGGGTGAGTGAGATAGCTCACACAAAAAAATGCCGAATATGTGACGTGTTGCTGCGTTTGGTTCGGTTTTTATACACAGTTTGTTCAAACTGAAGTTGATCAGCTGCAAAGCATAAGTGGCTATACATAAATGAGGCATGCCTTAATTGATACCCCTCTTTTTCAAACTGGGCTCCAACAAAAGAGCGTCACATATTCACCTTTTTTTGCAGCCGCCTGCAAATTTTTTCTTAATACAGTGTTTTTTCGTAAGACAAACATCGATGCGTAAAACCTATACAGGCACCCGCATGCACGCACGCACGCAGGCACGCACGCACACATGCACGCACGTATGCACGCACGCATGCACGACATATGTACCATGTATGACATATGTAGCATGCTTGGTAGAATCCCCTGAGTGCAGTAGGAGACACTCATTGTATAGAATGTGAGCATGTGGTTTGAAAATAGGTACGCATGTATTTTTCATTGACCAAAGTTGTGCACAACTAATTGTCATGCAAATGATACAAAGCTGGATGACCTATCAGCAAATGGCACAGCATGCAGAGAAACTACAAACAGAAGCCACTGCGGATAATTGTGTGTGTGCGTGCGTGCGTGCGTGCGTGTGCAGTTGTGCTATATTGCTGCATCGTAGCATAGTGATGTAAAGAATCAAAATGATCGCTATAACTAGGCGGTCAACTTTTGTGTTTTAGCCGAAGTGATGCGACGTACTCACATCGAGTTTTTTGTGAAGCAGCCGATTTGATGGTGTGCGTGCGTGCGTGCACATCTGCAGTGCCATATTGGTTCGTCGGAGCATGGCAGTGTAAAGAATCAAAATCTACACGTGCAGGCGGTCAACTTCCGTGTTTTAGCCAAAGTGATCCGACCTACCCATATCAATATTTATCGATTATTCCGGATGTGAAAATATTTTGGTGCGTCGGATCATGTTGACTTCAAGGAATGAAATGTTCGCCATCGAAGGGCAATCAACTTTATTATTGACGTTAATGCCCTCCGACGTAACCACACCAAAATATCGCCATTTTTCGTTTTCGGTATAATGGGGAGAGGCATTTTGGTGCGTTCAATTTGGTCCAATTGTCAAAAGGGGTCTATTCCAGGTCATGCCGAACAACTTTTTCCTTTATAGCAAAGCTCTGTGATAAGCCGTTAGCGCGCCTATTAAACACAAACTTTTTGGCCGATATTTTTAATTGCTAATAACTCATTATCGGTGATGAAGTTTTAGGTTCAGTGACTTGGCATAGACTTCCCATAAGAAACTGTTCAAGGAAATCAAAAAAAAATTGGGGGTTAATTGGGCACTTTTTCGAGATTTACTCTTGGTGGAAACCACCCCAAAAAAACGACTATGTCCGAAAAAACGCATAAAATCGACGATATCTCGAGTTTGGTAGGACGCAGAGACGATTCCTTTGGTACGCAAAATTGCCATCATGGGTCGCTTACACATGCCAAGTTTCATTCCAATTGCCCACGGCACTAGCGAGTGGCGCTCCAAAAACTGGGAGGAGAACACGAAAAAAAAAAAAGACACTTTTTGGAAACATTTTCGGGCGTACCCCCTTAACGCGCAGCAATACTGCAACGCGCTGTGGCACGTACGGTCCCCCGATGAGTGCGCTTCTTTTGACCCATAACGCGCCGAAATCGGTTCAGCCAATCAAAAGTTATGGGCGATCAAAAATCCGAATTCTCGCGCGCGCAAGTCGTCACATATTAGGGTTGTACGCTGACGCGTACACCCTGATTGTGCATGGGTTGAGTGGGTTTGACTCAGGGGGCCGCCCTGTATAATGTTGCTGCATAGATAGATCGATGCACCCAGATTTAGATAGATGGATGCACCCAGATATTTACCAGTATGTGTCTGAATTTTGTTTGTCTAACGTTGAACATTGACATTGACACTACCACCAATTCCAGAAAGGCTCCACATATCCTATTGCCATTTTACTCAGACTCATGTTTATGCCAATGGTGTGTGTCCCCAACAGTTCAAGCAAAGGACAACAAGTTGGTCAGGCCAGACCATGGCCAGACCGACTACCTCACTGTAGACCTAGGTATATGATGTGCAGCTCACCAGACGTGTCAGCTGCATTGCGATTGGCCCCAATGGAGAGGAGCCATGCCGCAACGTGGGCCCTGCCATTCACGACTGCATGCACAAGTGCCGTTCGCTTCAGTTTGTCCTTCTTCTCCACTTGCACTCTCTCCTGCAACAGATGCCCATGTGTCATATGCACAATGCTAATCGTCGGCCTCATCGTGGATGTTTTTCTGTATGCCATGCCCCACCCCACCACCACATCTGTAATGAAGTCCCAGACTTGGGGCGCTGTGTAGAGGACATTCTGGGGGTGGGGGCATCACTTGTCACTGGGGGCTACCCCCCCCATATCGACCCTAGCCATGGTTTACCACCCTCGCAGCAGCACACACCTTGTACTCTGTCCACATATGCTGCATCAGATCCAGATGCCCATGGGTTGCGGCGAGCATGAACGCAGTCATTCGGCACTGTTTGGACGCAGTGCGACAGTCCATGTCCACGTCCAGTAATGCAAACTGATCAATAATCTGAATTGAAAACAGTGACACCAAGTGTGGATCTGCAGTGAATGCTGGCCTGCACAATTTCGAAAGTTTTTTTAATGCAGAATACGTTGCCCAACGTACCTCCGTGTAGCCATACTTGGCCGCCAGGTGAATGGGCGCATAGCCCTTTTTGTTCTTGAAGCAGAACTTGGCGGCGCGAACTTTGTCAGTAACATTTGGGCCGGTGCCAATGGCCTTGGTCATTGCCTGCAGGAGCACGACGACGTTGTGCAGTCTGCCGGCTCGACACGCGTGGTGCAGAGGCATGTTGCCCTTCTTGTCGACGTTGAAGACACTGGCGCCCAGCTGGAGCAGGTGCTTCAGCGGCTCGGCTCCTGCACAATGGATTGGAGCCTACAGTAAATCTTCCAATAGTGTAAGACAATGTGAATGGAGATCACCCCCCCCCCCCTCATTACAGCGGGCCAACCTTCACAGACAGCCGCGTAGTGGACGCTCCTGCACCGCTGTCCATCTGCATGGTTGAAGTGCGGTTCTTTGGCGATCAGTGCCTACATCGTTTTTATAAATGCAAATTGTGCACCACTTTTTTAACAGGACAACTTTGAGATAGTCGGTGTTGGGGTTGATGCAGGCGCAGTGCAGCGGCGTCATCGACTTGTTGTTGTGAACCTTCTTTTTGACAGAGGATGCGTCGAAGTCGTTCAGCTTTTGCTGGTCATGCAGCAGCACCTGCTTGTGCAGCTCGTTGAAATTGTTGGAGCCGCAGAACTCCATCAGTTTGCCTGCAAGCGGACAGACAGACACGGACGCTGGGACGCTGTATGACGTCACTAGAGGTAGGGTAGACTGCAAGCGCACCCATGCAGGGGTATGCGAAACAAAAGGGCAAGAGTCCATGGTACCCATATACAATATTGCCCATATATGCGCTGCTGCAAAGCAAACCTTGTGAACATGCAAATCACACCAAAAATCAATTCAGCAAGTAGAGTGATTGTATTATAGAACCACAAGCGTTTGCCTTCTGAGTTCTGAGCCCACCGGCCAGTTTGCGGCGTCCCAGTCGCACGACCTTGTAGATCTCGCTGCGCATGGCCGCCTTTGTGAAAGGATGCACGTCCAACGCGTCCAGCTTCTCAATTGTGGAGATGGAAATATCGGCCCGAATCGCCTGACGCCACAGCGTCCTGCTGCGGTCCGTCGTGCTGAACAGAAACTGGCGAGGAATGAGTGAGGTGCGGACACGCACGCACGCACCGGCACGCACGCACCGGCACGCACACACGCACACACGCACGCACGCACACACGCACCGGCACGCCGCACGCACCAGCACGCACGCGCGCACGCACCAGCACGCACGCACGCACGCACGCACGCACGCACGCACGCACGCACGCACGCACCGAGCCAACTTGTCTCCGTCTTTGAGAAGAGCGTCGTTGCCCTCCCTGCCGCCTCTGCCGATATGCACCCGCGGTCCATCGTGCGGCTTTACGCGGCCCACTCTCTTACCCCATTCTTTGTTTCCAACAATGATTAATTCTTTGTTCTGGGCAAAACAAAGAAAATACTTGGTTGTGGCAATACATAGTCGTGGTATCTGTGGCGCAATGCGTGTTTCTGATTAAAACAATAATTATTCTTTAATGTACGTAGTACGGTAATGGCGGCGCTCTCTTCTTTGGCGCGCCGCCTCATAACAATCGCTCTGCGCCAGTAAATCGCGATTGTTTACAACTGTCTTTGTCGGCGTCCATTTACGGCTAAGGCGCCTCTGGCCGCCCCATTGTCTCCGCCATCAACGCCGCTTCATGGATGCGCCACCTCGCTCTGTCGGCGCGGCCCTCCGATCGTGAGGAGGGCAGTCTTGGGTTTTGCGCTCCGCAACTCCGTCAGAGACAATAAACGTCCGTGTACAGGAAACGTATGGTACACCCGGACGAGAACACAACATTGGCGTGACCTGCGATAATGGATTCGTCTGCCGCTGTTGCACCCGCCAAGTTCCTTGAACATCCTGGCGAACCAGCACTGCGCTTCCCAGTCTGGTACCGACTGTTCCAGCAGTTCGTCTTTCTGCTGGACCGCTCCAACGCCAACAGCGCGCCACTCACTTGCGGACGCTTCTTGCCGACTGCGACTTTCACGGACGCGAAAACTATCACCTGGCCATCCAGTTGGCTGCTGCTGGTTGTCGCGATCCTGGCACGCAGCGCAAGCTTCTCACGTTCAACAACAAACAAACAAATTGAACAAATAACAGAGATGACAAAAAGAAGACAACAACAAATTATTGATCTGCGCACACGCTAAGACAAAAAATTATTGTTGCAACAAAGAATTTCCTGGGACGAACACAACAACCAATTATTGATCTGCGCACACGCTACGACAAAAAATTATTGTTGCAACAAAGAATCTTTGTAGAACCTTCCCACACATATTCACTGAAGCAACAGCGAATGTTTATGGTAATGCATGGTGCTTCACAACAATGAATGTACTCGATAAAAAAACAGACCAAATTGTGGTATATGCAAAGAATAGACTTAGAGAGCAGCATCTTCGATCCGCTCATGTCGCTCGATGTCAGAAGCGAAGGCGGCACCGACACGCGGCCCTGGTGTGGATGCGATTGAGAGCCGGATCAGAATCATCGGCTCGGTGTTCCCAACCTGACTGAGAGGCACTTCTCCGGCCTTGTGCTCGGGACGCTCGAAGGCGACGAGCTCGCGAATGAGCGGCCAGTTGTCGGCTGCGACCGCGTAGGCGAGCGCGTCCACCGGCTCGCGCAGGCAGCGCACGCGCTCAGAGTCGGCCACGTGCCGCTTGTCCCCCAGCAAGCGGCGCAGCAGCGGCTGTAATGCGCCAAAGGATACGCATCGCATACAAACCGATCGCAAGCAACGGTTTTAGTTGTAGCAGTAGAGCTATACAATAGAGCCTCCCTACTATAGTTCCCCCCTCTCTAATAGTGCCCCTGGTAAGAGCCGGTTTCAATTGGTAGTGCCTTGGTGAAATTGGCAACTCGGGTAGTGCCGCCTGACTCCTGCCTGAGTTAATGAGGGGTTACGGTAGAACTCATCGCGGCTAGTCGTTCGCGCTGAATCGGCGTGTGTCCTTTGCGACAAGGCCTGCCATTACGCACACATTGAAATCGATTAAGTTGATTATTTGAAACAAATATTAAACAGAAATTAAAATTAAAAAAGCGTACTGCGACTAGTTTCAAAATTACAAATTACCGTAAATGACAAATTAACAAAATTGGATTCACTTTGTTTGACAGTCAAAAATTAAAACAAAATTGCCTGCAGACTTACATCGCTAGCTCTAACCCACCAGTCTATATTCCGCAAGACGGCTCGTATGACCAGTTTCGAGTTGGCTTCAACACCGACGAATGGAATTTTCGAATCTGTCTCAAAGGTGGGATCTTCGGTGTACTGAGTGACGTCAGTGTTTGGCGTCAACTTGTCATTGAGACTTCTTTTCGGTCTTTTTGAGGCCATCTTTTCAGCGTAGTCGCTTTTCAGACGATCGCACACCGCGTCGACAAACCACTTGTCGTAGGCTTTGTCGAATCTCGGCAGCTAAAAAGGATAATAATTTAAAAATTTGTAAAATATCTTAAATGCGGGAATTGTAGATTCTAGGACCTTCAATGGCTCGGCCGGCCGAACTGCAGTTGGTTTGTTGGCTCGTTTTGTTGTTTTCTTTTTGAGGGCAGCAGATGTCTTCTTTGTGGCTTTCTGCCTTTGGTCGATTTCTAAAGGTTTTCCCGCATTTTTCTTGGGCTGTTTTGTTTTTTTCTTAACTCTTTCCCTCGTATTTCTTATTTTCTTAAGACCTGCCGACCGTCGAGTGGCAACCATGGTGTTTTAGCTATGAAAATGTCAGCTGTTATTGCTCGGAAATGTCTTCACGCAGCATGCGCTGCGCATACACGTTGGGGTTCTTATCCAAGCGTTGCGCCTGCATGCTTCGTACCGTCTTTGTGGTGAATAGCTAGCTTTACTGGCTCAACACAAGCGTTGCACAGATTATTCGAGCAAATACGGTATCTTTAGCAGCGCTGGTTCCCAAGCGTCTCTCTCTGTCATCCACGCGTTTCGTTCGCGATGACGGAGGCTGGCTCAGTCATGGGCGGAGCTTGGCACAAACTGAAAACTGGTGCACATTTACCGTAACCCCACCCCCCCCCCCCCACAGTTCAGTGATTGCCCCACAGTTCAGTGATTGCATTGTCGCGCAGTGATACACGTTTCGGTCCTGTTTATTGTCTGTACGCAGTATAGAGAACTACAGCAGCTGCAGAAGGCGATTTACACCTACACAACTGCACAATTTGCAAGTGCAAACGACAGTCAAGCGCCAGCTCTGAATTCTCACGCGAGAGAGTGTCATGGCACACACAACGATTTTTTTGGAGCATTTTCATGGTAAAGAATGAGCAAAGACACATTCATGCCCACGTTAAACTCGTTGCGTGACTGACTTGCGCACTAAAAAAGCACAGAATTCAGTGCATTTTTGAAACGTTTGCGTCTCGACTGGAAGTTGTACCTACCGTACCAGCCGATTTGTTGCAACGCATTATACGCAAATTGGGCAGTAGGGCCCGCGCGCGTTTACATTCTTTTTTGGGTCGCGGGTTCCTACTGTGCGAACACGTACGTAGGTAGATAGAATCACGCGCGTGTCGAATTGCCACTGTGGTGCGCGCGTGAATCACTTCTTACGCCTATTAAAACAATGGTGAAGCAAAGAAAGCTGCAGAAATCCGTTTCGAATGAGGAAATTGAAATTTCGCCCGAAAATTTGATGGAATTGTTTCTGAAAGAAGCCAAGGAAGACTTGAGCAGTCCTGTGACCTCGAATTTTGTCGCGAAAATCCCGACCTTCAAAAAGGCCGTGGACAGGATGACCAAGGTATGAAAAAAAGATTTCTAAAATTCTATGAAAGTGGGGAAAGCGCATTTTAATTTGGTTCCGAAACCTACGCACGCACGCACGCACGCACGCACGCACGCACGCACGCACGCACGCACACGCACACACACACACACACACCAGCATACGATTTCTTTCCTGTAAGTCGATTGCCTTGGCACCTAGTAGTCTTAGCAGAGCCGGGTTTTCCTCCGTCTGCATGTCTTGTTATTTTTTCTAAATTTATTTCACTAAAAACGTTCCAATTTCAGTCTTTGTCCGACGACGAACCGTTGGTGGAGGGTGTGCGTGAGGCGGTGAGGGAGCTGCAGCTCAAGGGCGAACAGGCGGCGGCTGCGGAGACGAAGCTGGGCGTCGCCCTTCAAGCTCTGGCCGCCTTCCACACCGACCGACAAACGGACACACGCACGGACGCCGAGGCCCAAAGGGACCCTGACCTCTTTGTCGGTGCGTCAGTTTGCTGTTCGGCACACACACACAGGGTTGCATAAAAAAATTCACTCAAAAAAATCACTTACATTTTACCCAAAATCCAACTTTTAAAATTTTTTAAACAACAACTTTTATAATTGTGCAACCCTGCACACACACACACACACACACGCACACACACCAGGGTTGCATAAAAAAAAAAAATTTCAAGTTTTTTTTTTTAAATTAAAAAAAATTTTTTTTTTTAAAAAAAAAAAATTTTTTTTTTAAATTGACTTAGGAGCCATCATTGGCGCCAAATACCTGTACTATAAGATACTTTTAGCCTATTAGAGTGTCAAACACAAGTACTAGTGCTTCCCTAAAGCCTTTAGAAGCGTATTTAGCATCGTTTTAGTCAAATGGTGACAAAGCCGCTGCCTCTAAATGGTCGTGTACGGTATCGCACTATGTTGGGAACCAGTTGGGAACCCCAAAAAGAGCTTGGTTTTGGTGCTAATAAGCAAGTTTATGCATGAATAACTACTAATTGTACCATCTAAACACCATTTAAACGCCTTTTTGCCACTCAAAAGCTAAATTTTACCCAAAAACAGAGAAATTTTTTTTTTTAATTTAAAAAAAAAATCCAACTTTTTTTTTTTTTTTAAAAAAAAATTTTTTTTTTTTAAAAAAAAAAACTTTTTTTTTTAAATTGTGCAACCCTGACACACACACACACACACACACACACACACACACACACACACCACACACACCGCAGAGCGCAAGGCAGTAAGCATTCAGTGAAGATTGGGCGCGTGATGTAAACACACACAGGGCCATGGTTTACCCTGGGAAGCTCGGGACTATTTGGTTTGGGGGAGGGGGTGGTATAATCGTGGGTGACAGCATAGGTGGGGTCAGGGGATCTTGGAATTCGAAGAACTACTCAATGCAGATTGCCGCTTGCAGATTTCTTCTCCGGAGAAAAAAAATGCTGTAGCTTTTTAGTCTGCTAGAGTACGTCCATTCGTTCACTTTACGCATTCCATTCCTTCAAATTGTGTACCTTGGACTACAATAAAAAATCAATGAAAAAAAAAATGATTTAGGTGGCTGTCTACTGAAATTGTCAGTGATGGTGCAGGAACTGAGTTCGCTGAGTCGGTCTCGCTTCCAGACGGTTCAAAATAGTTTGCTCTTCCCACTGGACAGTCTTTTGAAACAACGCGATGAAGAAAACGAATTGAATTTGAAAACTTTGGAGAAGAGCGTGGCGGAATTTGAAGCGAAATTTAAAAAGGAGGAGGAAAGACTGCTACAGGAGTACAAGGTGAATTGAGGGATTTTTCAGTTTTGCGATTGAAATCGAGAATTGAAATGTAGGTATGTGCGCGCGCGTGTGTGTGTGTGTGTGTGTGTGTGTGTGTGTGCGTGTGTGAGTGCGTGTGTGTCTGTGTGTGTGTGTGTGTGCGTGCGTGCGTGCGTGCGTGTGTGAGTGTGTGTGTGTGTGTGTGGGCGGACGTGTGACTCACGCACGCTCTGCAAGGCTGGTGAATACATTGGTACGTGTATATACATGGTTGTAAAGTTGAACTAATCTTTTCAAATTTTGAAATTTGGCAAAATTTCACGATTTCACATTTTCATAGGGCCGCGGCCACACGCGCACGCACATCTCTCCCACTGAAATCGCCGAACAAACGGCCAGCGGACGCGCCAACGTTCAAATTGAACTCTGCAAGGTTTGCCTATTTCGATTTACTAATTTAATTAATTTGTAATGAAAAATGTCTAGAACTTCTTGTCACTCTGCAAAATGGCGGAGAGCAAACGAGTGAGTCTGCTGCAGCGACTGCTGGATTTTATCTACTCGCAAACGGGGTGGGCTGTTGACATTTATTTTTAATTAAATTCTTTATTTACTTTTTATTTTTCACGACAACCACCTGACACAGCACAATGGCCGTTAACTGAATCATCAGATCACAGGGCGGCGCCGCATACATAACAGTGGGCGTTGTTCTGCCGCGAGGCAAGGTGGGCCCCCACCTGGCACTGATTTTTGGCCGAAGCCACGGTACAGCCCGAAACCGGAGCAGTGGTTTAAACCCCTTGCCCAAGGGGGTTGCCGTGGCCTTGCCCAGCAAGGAATCGAACCCCCGACCTCGCGGTCAGGAGTCCAACGCCTTACGGACTACGCCACAGCCCCAATTCATGTGTCATATGGACTATCTAAAGGCAAGAACGCGCAGTTATGGTGCCTTTCTATTTAGAAAAATCAATCATAGACTCTTCAACGTATTTAGTGAAGTGGCTTATGTTTTCATGTCCGCAGACAAAAAAAAATGAGCACATTTTGCAATGTGGCGCATCGCATTGGCTGGATGCGTTGCGTTCTCTCGCTACCCGTTTTCCATACCATGAATGATTACTGTTTTTTATTCATTTTTTTATTCATTTTAGTTACTTTCGCGAGAGCCTTAGGAGCCTGGAAGAATTCACCTCCACCCTGTCCCAGATGGGCGATCAGATCGCCTGCGCGCGGCGCCAATCGGCAAAGATCGCCGAGCGACTCCAGGAAATGCGCTCTCAAGTGGCCAGAGCGCACCAAAATAGCGTCTTCTCCAATGACCCTGCTGCCAGCCTTGCCCGTACTACGAGCTCTAAAGAACACCACGGCACAAGCTCTGCTTCTGCAGAGGCCACTGGCACGAAATGCGCAAGCCATGATACGCAGGGGGGCAGCTCTGACCCCACCCTATTGGCCCCGCATCCCCCCTACCTGCAGCTGAGGAAGCATGGCAAGCTCAAGAATAGCTGGAAGAAAGTGTTCGCCAACGTCGAGAGTGACAAACTGATGCTGGTGCACGCGCAGGTGGGATTTTACGGTGGATTGTGAATGGAATGCGTGAATGCATAGATACAGTTGTGACAAGAATTTGGCCTGGAGGGGGTGGTAAAGATAGTAGTTAAAAAATCCACTGAAAATGACGCTTTTCGGCCAAAAATGAACCGAAAGAGGCCGAAAACGTGATCTGGAAGCATTTGTACGTTTTTCATTTTTCACATTTTTCAAGTGAAAACTGCAAAAAAAACTACAGCGCAGGCAGAATTATTGTCATTTCTACTTCAATAATTGGCTTGAGATTTCGATAAGTGAACCGTTGGGGCTTTCCGAATCAGGCAAGGAATAGGGTCCGAGACCTGTAACCGGGTCTGGAAGAGTGGGGGGAGGGTAAATTCTGGGGGGTGTGGAGCAAAAAGTGGGGGTAGCTGGCCTGGCCATTCTTTGAGTTATACTGGTACCTTTTCGTCAAAAATGGGTATAAATAGGGTGAGACAGGGTGAAAATCCCTTGGGAAAATTCTGGGGGGGGGGGGTGAAAAATAGTGAGGAAGGTAACAACCACTCCCCCCCCCTGTTACGGGTATGCCACTGTAGCACTGTTTGTGGCCTCGTGCAAATCTCTCACCAGATAACTGAAGTTTCTCAACCTGCTGTGGCAAACATATATTTTTGTAGAAACATGTTTATCACTGTGCGTTTTTTAGGACAGCAGGCGTCAACCCACGGAGATCGATTTGCTCCACTGCCAGCTGGAGAGGCATTCGTCTGAGAAACGGGAATTCCTCGTCAAAACCCGAGAAAAAACGTTCCACTTCTCCTGTGAAAGTGAGGCGCACGTGCAAAGGTGTGTTGATTGATTAAATTATTTTGTCCTGCTTGAGTAGTATTCTTTGTCCGTGATTGAGCGTACGTACGACTATTATTTTAGTTGAATAAAAAATGGCAATTTTAGTTGGTTGGACGCTCTGAAAGTGGACTTCAGACCGCAAACGAAGGATATTATCTCGAAAACGCAGTTGGAATTTACCCAGAAATTGGCCGCATATCCTGGAAATGCGGCTTGCGCCGATTGCGGCAGTGGTAAAGGTACGAAAAGTTGTCACGCATACACACACTGAATTTCAATTTCAATTGTTCAGATGTCACTTGGGTGTCTCTGAATTTGGGCGTGCTCGTCTGCATCGAATGCTCGGGCGCCCATCGGAAACTGGGCGTGCAAACTTCCCGAATTCAGTCCCTGAATCTGGACTCTATTAAGCCGGCGGACTTTTTGGTGGGTTTTTTTAATTAAATAAAATAAATGCGAATGTGCATTTCAGATCCTGTTCTTCATCGGCAACCAAGTGGCAAATGCCGTTTTCGAATTCGCGCTGCCGCGCAATTTCAAAATATCCAGCGGCGCCACGTTGTGAGCTGTTTAATTTTTTTTTCTTCACGCTCAAAATTTGCAAATTTAATTCGCACGCGCGATAAATCATCGCTTTTAGATCCGAGCGCGCCGACTTTGTGCGCGCGAAATACTGCGATCGCAAATGGATCAACTCTGATCGGCTGGCGATCGCCGATCAGTTGCGATCGGCTCTCGACAGAGCCGATTGGTCTTTGGATAAGCGCGCATTCGCCGAAGCTTTCTTGGCGGCTTCTTTGGTCGAATTGAATTTGGACGATGCGGTACCGACATCGCATCCTGGAAACGTGAGCTGAACCGTGGCCATAGAACAGATGAACTCCCACACTAGCGGGCATACTGTAACCGTACTGTATGCCTGGCACCATACCTGTAGCTGGGGATGGGGGGGGGGCCACCATATAATGGTACCTACTGTCTTATTTTTGCCCATGAAGTGCATAACGTGGCAAACCGTCACAGGGGCTACTTACTGTGGTTTAAGTCTTCAGCTACCCAGCGGCACTGTTGGAGGGGAGGAGTACTGTTGGGGGACCCTATTGGAGAAGTTACGGTAATCTAATTGCGCCCCAAACACCGCAAGCACAACACAGCAACCCTAAGGATAGCTAGGTTCTGCAGCTAAGAGTAGATCACAGTAACGTAAACTGCAATCCCCACTTCACTAAAATAAATAAGTGAAACATTTTTCACAAACATTTTTACAAGGAAGCATAATACCCTTTCCCCTTTCACTATGACATCAATCAACATACATACGTATGACATTGCAATGTCGCGAAGCGATCAGTCAAAGTATACGTCGTCGTACTGCAAAAGGACGATAACGATTAAAATTAGTGAAAAATTCGTAATTCGTGATTTTTTTTTTAATCGAATTTAGACTTTTGTGGAACTCCTACTGAGACTGCAGCACTCCGAAGCGGTGACGCTGGCCTCTTTCGATCTTCTGCTCGTTGCCAAGTGGTGAGCATAGCTGTAACATAGCTGTAACTGTTTTTTGGATGCTGGGCCATTTTGATTTGGTTCGGGCACCTACTCGGTCCATTTTTGACGATTGACGAATATAAGCGCGCCGCAGGCGAAAATTTTGCTGTTTTCGAATACCTACGAGTAATTTTATGCTGAAAACTAGGTCCGCTAGCCGCGTTTCTTCTCCCACCGCCTATCACTTTCCTTTCCCCCTTCCCTCCCCCCCCTAGATTTAGGGGAAATTCCCCCTTTCCCCCACCCCTGGGTCTGCCACGGTGGAACCCACTATTTTTACATCCCCCTGGCCCTAACCCTCTCTCAGAAGTTTCCCAAGGGCTTTTCACCCTATTTATACCCATTTTCGACCAAAAAAGTACCAGTATACCAAAAAAATCTGGCCGGTACCCCCCCCCCCCACTTTTGCTCCAGACACCCTCCCCCAGAATTCGGCCATTTACCCTCCCCCCCCCCACTCTTCCAGTCCCCGTTACAGGTATGTTGGTGAGGAGTATACGCAGTGCGTGCGTGCGTCCGTGGACAGCGTATGGCCTAGTGGTAGAGAATCGGCCTCTTGCGCGCACGGTGCTGGGTTCGACTCTCGATGGAGACGCTAGACCGAGCACTTCCCTTTTTCTATGGGTTTTCTCGTGCTGTGTCGCTGCCCTAGATTACAGATGGCGTCCTTCCGAACCTCTTGGGCTAATTGTGCGGCTCTAGACGGGAATATGGAGATGGTTATGCGAGCCATTGACGCCCTCCTAGCGTTCCCCCTACCTAATCCAACAACAACAACAACAACAACAACGTTCACAACACTAGAATTTCCGTCTCTTATTCCCAATTTAAATCGGAATTATTTTCCCATAAAAATTGTATTGGACCCCGTCTCAAAACGCAACCGTAGTTGGGGAATGCGCTCGACTTTTTTTTGCGGCGACCCTCTGCAGCAAAGCGCGCCCTATATTTGGCCACCCTTCAAAAGTGGTTGTTGTTGTCACAACCCCCCCCCCCCTGCTCCCCCCCCCCCCCGACACGCCCATTTCACCGGCGCGTCTGTTTGTTTTGACAGCCTCAGCCGAACTGCTCGCCGACCACTCTATTGCGTCCCACTCGCCTGTGTGTGTTGCCCTATGTGTTCGCACAAAACCCATTACATACGCACGTGTGTGATGTATTTGTGTTTACTGTTCAAAATTGTCGAAAATTAGTTTGTGGCGCGTGTATAAGTTAATGCATGTCGCGACTAAATGCGATTTACTGTCCACAATCGTTATTGTAGGTGCCATTCCAGCGACGGAGAGAGCCGACAGCGCTGGGGCCATCTTTGCGTTTCGTTAGGCAAGCTCGAACACTTCAAGGTCTGGCTCAGAAGGCAGAATTCGGAGCGCGCCAGTTGGCTGCTGCAAAGCAGAGACGAAGCCGGCAAAACCCTGTTGGAATTGGCACAGGAGCTGGGTCTGACGGAGATTCAGGATCTGGTGCGTGCGTGCCCACTGCCTTTCCTCAGCTAATGAGCTCAGCTTGATTTAGCTGACGAGCTTCGGGGTCGCCGACTCCTCGTCGACCGCCTGCTCCTCTCTCGACGAGTTGCTGATCCCCGCGGCCGAGTTGCTGCTCTCTCCTCCCCCGCCCCCTTCCTCCGACCGCCCCCCTGCCCCCGTCTACGAGAATTTCCCTCCCTCCTCCTCCTCCTCCTGTTCCGCCGACCCTCCTCCGCCTCCCAGTGTCGGCACCTTCCTCCCTCCCTCCATGCGACCCCCCGCCCCCGCCAGGGCGCCGCCACCCCCTCCCGCCCGGCCCGCACCTCCCACCCCCTCCCCCCGAGGGCAAACCCAAGAGGGTGCCCCTAATGCCGCCGTCGACAGACACCGCGAAAACGACGAAAAATTCGAACGTCAAGAAGGGCAGAGGCGACCTCCCCCCGCCGCCCCCACCCCCACCCCCAGCGGCGGCGACCGCGCTCCTCCCCCCGCAGCCGCAACGACCAACGCCGCCACCCAGACAGCCAAGGGTGAGTGCAACCGAATCAACACGTACGTGTGTGTGTGTGTGTGTGTGCGTGCATGCGCGCGTGTTTGGGTGCGTGCGTGCGTGTGTGTGACCCAGTGATGATATTGCTAATGACCGGCAGCTAACATGGATTAGCTGCTGCGGCGCTTGCTTGCAGGCCCCGGCTAGAGCCAGAGCGGACACGCTGAGGCGCTGTCGCGCCCTTTACGATTGCGCGGCGGATAATGCGGATGAACTGAGCTTCAAAGCCGGCCAAATTCTCGTGGTCACCAACCAGAATCTGCCAGGAGAAACTGGATGGATCGTAAGCTGCTATATTCGGCTATGTTAGCTGGTTCGGCTTACACGAGTTAGCTGGTGCCGACAGCTAGTGCGGAGATTGTGACACGGTTACCGTCCCCCATATGCCCCCTTTCAATAACCCCCTCCTAATTCCTGAACAAAATGATTCGCACCAAGGGACCAATTAGAGGTGTACGGTATCGGCTGCAATTGCGCACGCACACACGCAACACCTATTGCAGGAAGGTTATGTGGAGAGCGTCCCAGAAACAACAGGCGTCTTTCCAGTGACCTTTGTCACTTTCATGAAGTGATACGGTCACCCTTTTCTTCTCCCAAGAAAGCAGAAGCATGGTAACTCGGACGGGAGCGGCAACACTGCGTTGCCTTCACCAATTCTTTCAGACACCACCGAGTTGACGATCCTTTTTGTATGATGCCATAGGGATGAACAGGGTGGTTTGTTGCAAGTGGCGCGGTTGTACAGAGCCTCTGATATTGCTTGCTTCTGTGGTAATAACACGTGTCGCGTTGTGCAGCGTCAATTACAGACCGTGCCTCCAATAAAGCCCCAGCGCTTCAATCAATCCGTAATGACGAAATTTACGTTAAAATATACCTGCCCTGGGGCGTTATTGGAGTAGCGAGGTCATTTGAGATCGGCGCTGACTATCAAATATTTCCTTCCCCCCCACTCGATATTAAAATCGCCCAACTACCGTAACCTATCCGCTTGTCTCGCCATATACGTGCCGCTGCGCGTGTGTCGCCCTACACATTGGTACCTACAGTTTACCTATGCGAATGGTCTGCTCAGTTGTTACAGTGTGAATGGAAATTCGTGACTACTCGCTACTCGCCAGTACACCGAACAAGCTTGCTTCAAAAAAAATTTCATTCGGATTTGTCGCCTTGCTTTCGAAATTTCGGTGCTTTTGTGCTGTGCACTTCGTTGACCGGTCATACAGACACAAGCCGCGAATTCCATGGAAAGAAGCGGCTCGCTTTTAGGACAACTACACACAAAGAAAGGGAGTGAGACAAAACAAAAATGCACAAGTACTCTGACATCCCTTATCCGGGCAACCAAGCAGTGTGGATGTGTCACCAAATTCGGCTTTCGGTCATTGGCTGGGCTCCCGTAGTGCGAACATTCTGATTTTCATTTTACTTTACATTTCAAAATGTTTGAATTTTGAACTTCACTTTTGGCGCAAAATTTCGTTGGCGCTCTCCGTCCTTAGCGCGTCGTTGTAACTGAAGTTAGCCGGCGTCAAGCCCTGCACGTGCTCAGCAGACCCATTGTCTTCAACTAAAAAAATTGTGACAATGAAATAAACTAGGTGCTCTTGCCTGCCAGTCAGCAAGTTGTCCCTTCTCCTCCCGTTCCTCCCAGCAGTGCTACAGTTTACCATTCCAATTTAAACCCAACATTGCCAAACTATTCGGATCATACCCCTTCTTCTATCATATCCCTTCTCCTTTTAGGAGGAGAAGGGACAAAAATTCATTCCAAGCAAGCAATACCTCCAGACGAAGCATTAGAAGGGGTGGGGTCTAAAATAGCGTTATTTCCTTTTCGGGGCCAAAAAAAAACAAAAGGAACGCAAAGACGCACAATTACAAATCTGAGAGGTTGCAAATGATCAACATTCTGGGAAGGGGGGGGGGGCGGTAGGTGAGTGAGCCTCAGAGGTGGCTGGCTGTTGCCAGATGGCCCGCACGCACGCACGTACACACAGCGTATTTCAGCCCGTGCACGCACGCACGCACTCACGATATTTCATGACTTCCACCATGCTCCTCAGACGCTTGTGGCCCGCGTACGGCACGTAGTAGACGTCCGCCGCCTTGTTCTTGGGGTCGCGTCGGAAGCACACCTCTCTCGTCCAGCCTCAATTCGGATTTTGCCTCATTTTGCCGAGCCTAATCGCCCCCCCCCCCCCCAGAAGAAGGGAGGAAGGAACGCACCGCGCTCGTCCAGGGGCAGACGCAGCATGGCGGGGTCGGTACCAGCGCCGAACTTGAGGCCGCGGCCGCTCAGGCGAGGCTTCTTCTTCTTCTTCTCGGGGCCGCCGCCGCCGCCGCCTCCCTCCGCCTGCAGACGCGTGCGTGCCACTGCGTGTGTGCGCGTGCGCGTGCGTGCGTGCCATTGCGCGCGTGTGTGTGCGTGCATGCGTGCGTGCGTGCGTGCAGGTGCGCGCGCGCGTGTGCGTGCATGAAGTACGCCCGTGCGTGCCATTGCATGCGTGCGCGCGTGCTCGCGCGTACGCCTAACCTTAACCTTTGGCGACGCCTTGGTGTGTGCGGGCCTGTCCTTGTCGAGTTTGCGTTGCATCTTGCGCTCGTAATTGCGTCGTTTCAAAGCCAATTTCTCGGCCAGCCGCCTACGGTAGTCGTCCAGGTCCATGGATGACGGCTCCTCTGAGGCTGCAGATGCCATGGTCGTTCCAGAGCCACCCGGCACCAGGGCCTCCAAGGAGGCCGTGATTCCCGACGAACGGTGCTAGAATTTTCACTAATAAATCTATTTAAAACTACATATATTGCATTGCAACGTTTTGCAACCTTAAAACACTACTGTGCGCCTTTAATTGGGGATTGGCAAGTTGCAAAAAGTCCGCAGCGTAGTTTCACTCCTTGGAGAAAAGCTGCGCATACCGTAAACCCTTTAATTGGGCAGCGGCATGGCCTAGTGGCAAAAAAACCGGCCTCTTGCGCGCAAGGTCCTGGGTTCGATTCTTGATGGCGCCACTAGATCGAGGACTTCCCTTTCCATGGATTTTCTCGTGCCATCGCTGCCCTAGATTACAGATGGCGTTCTTCCGAAAGTCTTCCGCTAATTATACGGCTGTAGACGGGAAGGCGTCATGGAGATGGGTAGGCTACATGGGCCATTGACAGGCCTCCTAGCGTCGCCCCAAGTCCAAAAAACAAACCCTTTAATTACCCCCTCCCCCGCTCACAATGGCCACCTGTGTGTGTGTGTGGGGGTCTTTCAGTTTATCAGCCCACCCCCCTCCACACACACACAATGGTAAGTTCAAATACTCTGCTCAAACATTAGCCCCCCCCCCTACGGTCTCAATGAAACAAACCGTCTGATTGGTTAAAGGGTTTATGGGAGGTGATCAACAAAAGGTTCGCACTTCCCAACGAAACAACGACACTTTTCTCATTGATCGATTGATTGATCGATCGATAGCGATCGCTTCACCCAACCTACCTTGGAAGCCGTTCCCTCGCCGCCAGGCTGGCGCGTATCCATTTCCGACTACAAGTAAGAAAATATGCTGATATCGGTCAGGTCAAAGGTCAAAAGAATTAATTAGCTCAGTCAGATGGACATTATGTAACCACAAACTGTGGCACTCGCTAATTAATTTTTGCGATCGTTTTAGGCCCTTTTGGCTCCGTCCAGTGGAAGCGGTGCTCTTTTAGCCTTCACTTCCTTTTATAGCGAAGAAAAAAGTAGATAGGATTAAAACAAACATCGAAACAAGTGAATATACATGTTTCATGTGCTGCTTATATCTGCTCTTCTCAACACGTGCGTTGGTGTTCTATACCTACTGTTGTATCGAATAAAAAAAATCGGCAATAATTACATGAGTATGAAGTAATAAACACCTTAAAAAACAAAGAAAGCAAACAGCTTTGCGCTGTACCACGAACCCACCACTGCAGGCGCGGCGTCCGCCGTTGTCGTCTCCACTGTCACGGCGCTCTGTAAATATGACTTTTTAGAACTTTTTTTTGTCAAAAAATTTGACAAATTCAATGAAAATTTCCCACTTGCGCTTCCGCACTCGTTTCCTTTGCGGGCGGACTGCGCTTTCGCTTCTTGATGGATTTCCTCGCCTTTGGGCGCCGGCCAGCGTTGGGAATGCATTCCTAAACAAATGAAATATTATTACTCAAATTCTTTGTCAATATTCATTCGCACTATTTTGTCAACCGCCACACCTACAACTGGAAAGGAGGGTCCGAAAAAAATTCGCTCCCACCGCCTTGCTTTGCAAGACTAAATCTCTCACATTAAATAGTAATCATGCATTTTCAGTTGTATCTAGTAGCAGGAAGAGCAACTGTTTATCCGTCCCAGGCACGGACCCCCCCCCCCAGCCATACCACCCTTCCTGCCTGATCACTTCCCGTTGCGGCGATTGAAACAACAACCATACCGTTTTGATCGCGGGGGCCTCGCTGTGGCGCTCCCGAATTTCGACAACCGTGTCCAATTTCAGTCCTAAACAAACCCCAAAAGAACTCCTCTAATTTAATTAATTTCATCCTCCGCTGGCGAGTCAGCTGGACATAATGGCTCGGTAAATAGACATGCAACTCACTCAAATTCGCAAACGCATCAACTTCTTGTTCGGTCGCCCACTGCAGCGCGTCTCCATCGAACTGCAGTCCCTTCTCTTTGCAAATGCCCTTAGACGCATAGTTATTATTATTTATTTAAACTCATTAAAATAACCACTACAAAACGCACCAAAATAACCTTGTTAACCGCGCGGCCGTAGAGGGAATCCGTCTCGACGGCGGCGCCGTCGAATTTCTCGAAAAACTCAGCGCAGAAGTCGGCGCAATCGTCTTGTCCGACCTAAGGTCTTATTTGGCTAAGGACCTTTCACACGCACGCACGCACGCACAGCACGTCGATTGTGGTTGGGGGGGGGGACCTGCAAGCGTGTCTGGCCCAGTGGAAGGTGGGGGGGGGGGGGGGGGTAAAGATGGGAGGGTGGAGCAAGAAAGAGGGCCAATTGCACTTTTTGGAAAAAAATGATCATATCGTCATTTTGGTGCGTTATGGTGATAAAACACAGAAAAACTGTGCAAAACGCGCAATATTTCCACGGCCGATGAACAAACTTTACAAAGGTAGGTAGGTGGTGGGGGGGGGGTCAGTTCCGACTGGGGGGGGGGGGGGGTGGCAAGACCCACCCGTTACAGGTACGCACGCACGAATTCTCCCGCACGCAAACTGCGATTTCTTACATCGCGCGAGAGACCGGAACGAGCGACGTATTCCACCGTCAGCAAACCGTCAAGCGAGTCTGGAAAAATGCGTCAAATTTTTTCTAAATTTTAAATTTTCAACAAAAAACAAAAACTTTTCAAGACGAGCGCCGGCCAGAATTTGGTTCCGTCGAGTGGCGCCCACAGTATGCTGCACCTTCGCTCGTCGCTTTCTACAAAAAAAAAAAATGAATAGAATAAAAATACAAAAAACAAATATCAAAACAAAGGAAAGAATAATGTTGAGACCCGTTTCTATAGCCGCTTCTGGAGGCTTTTCCGCACTGGCAGTTATACCTTGCTGCTCTGCGCACGCCGCCAATCTAAATACCGTACATTTTACAATTAAAAAATTTACATAAAATTCGACAAAATTCACAACTTTTTATCGCGTTCCATGACGTCCCTCTGAATGGACATGTCCAACGCTTCGTAAAAGGAGTCGCTGACGGCTGCAAAAATAAACCGATAAAAAACTTAACTTTAAATACATAATTTAATTTCATTAATTTTCAATTTCTGAAACTTACAGAGTTCCATAAGTTTGTGCAAGTTCTGATAGGCCCAATCCTTCCAGTTCTTGTCGCCACAGTTCTTGCCTGAGTGAAAAAGAACGAATTTTCAATACTGTTCCCATTTTTCTATTAATTAATATCAATTTGCTTATTAAAATCATTAATGAGTAATGAGCTTCGTTAACGAAAATGTTGACAATATGTACGGTGAAGCGCCCCGCAGCTAATTTTCGTTGTTGGTACGGATGGCACAACCTAAAACCACCCCCCCCCCACCCATCCAGCACAAAATTTCAACGCACCGCAAAATTAAGTGTGTGTGTAATTATATGTCAGTTGATGATTGAGAACATACAATTCCTTCAGAGACCCACACACATTTGTTCATGTCGTGCAAAATTTGATTTCCATACACAGCAAGTAGGACATTGCAAAAAAAAATGTTACAATCTCAACATAAAGCAGAAAGAGTGCCAAATTTTTCGTTCAGTTTTTTTTTAAAAACACTAACAAATTTATATATTTCGTTGTGCACGCGATTTTCGCCAATTCCATCCAGCTCTGATCTGACCAAGCTTAGCCAACCCCGCAAAGAAAAAACACACAAATTTGACAGAAAATCGCTCACCAGAGATTTGCTCGCCGATTTTGGCCGCAGCTAGTTTGACTGCGATTTCCACGACCTTTTCGTACTGTTCCCCGTGCGCCATGCGGGGATAGCACTCGCGGAAGTGCTGACAGAAATCGCGCAAATCCAATTCCGGCACCTACCGTAATCAACACTTGGTAGGCATAGGGAAGCGTTCAACTCAAATGTGCGTGCGTGCGTGCGTGCGTGCGTGCGTGCGTGCGTGCGTGCGTGCGTGCGTGCGTGCGCGTACGTGCGTGCCGCATGTCCGGACGAAACGGGGGGGGGGCGGGTTTGGAACCGAACCCGTCGCCTTTTTTCTACGAAATATTGTCAAACGTACGAAAAAAAAAATAATTAAAAAAATAAAAACATTGTCAACCTGACTGACGGTGCCTTCGCCCAGCCACAGGACGTGTTGGTAGAACCGCTTCCTCGCGTCCAAGTCCAGCCATCCGTCCTCTGGGCCCGTGTTGAGTCCGCATTTAAAATGAAATTTTCGAATTTTCAAATCGAGCTTTTGGAAAACAAGAGTCCTAGGACAGAATCCCAACGAAAATATTCAGCTAATTGGCTTAATTAATCAAAATAAATTGACAGAACAGCACGGCCCTGGTTCTATGACGATTCCTGGCAGGAAGAATTCATTCTTGCCTCCATCGTCCGACCACAGAGACCACACCACCTGGAAATTAAATTTCCATTTTTCTTATTTTTTTTTTCAAATACGTAGTTTTCTTTGAGTAGAGTCGTGCAAAGACACAACCTGATTCGTGAGCCACACGGGAGAGTCCAGCGACTGGAACATGACAAGGTTGCGCGAATAAATTAAAATAATTTCAAAAACACCAATGTCTACTCGGGACGGGCAAGTTGGGGGAGGGAAATATGAATGCACCGATTCCCACCAACCGCCCGTGTAAGGCAGCCGCGACTATGCGGATAGCGCAAATCTTCACTGAGGAATGCTACATCTCCCCTCCCCTCCTAACTCAACTCCCCCCATCAGAATGTTTGCTGACGTTTCCCCGCTGGACGCTACCCGTAGCGGCTATCGTTCAAATGTCTCTTGATAAGAATAGCGAAAATCCGACTGTGTGTTACTGTACTTCTAGGTGGTAGCGGCGTCTCATGATATATGCCCTGGAGCCCAACCTGCAATTCCTCGTGTGCCCGTCACTATCACCCACTGATCAAACTCCATTTTCTCTTCTTCCTATTCCACCGGCACTGTATTCACGTGCGTGCACCGAACAAAACAAAACACGTAGGTATTTCCGCTGCCTATTTCTTAGTCCTCTCAAGATTCCTCTTCAGGACGGCAAATCCCGAATGGTCGTTCGCTTTCTCTTTGACGGCCGCGTACCAGCGACGGATTTTGGGCTCCCTGACGCACATGTCCTCATAGGCTGCCGTGCCTTCGAAAGAGCCTATCGCGCCGCAGAGAGCCTAGAATTGTAGGGACCTAGACGTCTGTGCCTAAACAGGGGGAATTGCCCCCCCCCCAGGGGGAATTGCCCTGTCGAGAGCCATGCAAGCTAGAAGCTAAGTGGAATGCAGGTACCAGATCTGCGAGATTTGGCTCGCTGCCGCCTAGGAACTGGCGGTGGCGCCCTCTGGCTTCGAGGAAGGTCGCGCAACCGTTGTACAAACTCTCTCTGACGTCATCCAGCAGTTCGTGCCTGAACCGCTACCAAAAGTCGCATGGGCCTAAGTGGGGATGCGTGCAACGCAAGTGATTTTTTTTTGCGGGGGGGGGGGGGGAATAGAGGACACGCACGCGCATGTATGAATGTGGGTACCCCCCCCGCAGTTTTTGACAGATTTCCCGTCAAAATGAAATTGTGAAATTGCGCGCATCGACGAAACACCACAAAACGCTAGTATGACTACACACCATTTTGGTGCAAAGATTGCGGTCGCTGCACCCCCTCCACCCATTGATTCTTACCCCCCCCCCCCCATACCCATAATAAAAAGGGTCTAAACAGTGTTATTTAGCTGTTTTATGGTTATATAACACTGAAAAGCACTGAAATACACCAATATTTACTCACTTTTATCGTTTTAGACTGAGTGAAAATCCCTTGGGAAAATTCTGGGGGGGTGGGAGGAGTTGGAAAAATTCTGGGGGGCCCCTCAAACCCCCACCCCCAGTTACAGGTATGCCCCCCACGCACGCACACACACAGACACACAGTGCTTGTGTGTGCGTGCGTGTCAGACAGACGCATCAAGAACCGACACGCGTACACTGAACGCACGCACGCACTCACTCACCGTTTCTTTAGCCGCTTGCCGATAAAGTACATGGCGAGCGCACCGAAATAAATCGCCATCCATTTCCCCATCGGCGTGAAATTCTCGTCCCAATTGCCCGTGTCCGAGAAAATCCTTTGAAATAAAATGAATAAATTCTAAAATATTTAAATATTTTAAAACTAGCAAGGTATGCCGCACTTGAAAGTCTGGATAGATTCCGGCAGAGTACGGTACACGTTGGGAGAGATGAGATGAATAAAGTGCTCGTCGACCCATTGCCGCCATTCGCGTTCTACCCTAAAATAAGTTTTTCATGTATACTTAAAATTTTATGCAATTACTTAAAATTTTATGGACCCAATTCCGCATCCGTGCAATTGCGCCGAAAAGCCGCAACAGTGGTGTGGGCGTGTCACCCCCCCCCCCCGCGCCAGTCCCCCCAGAGGGTTTTAAAAATGTTTCAAACAGTGCTCGTGGAGCGTCCTATTTTGCAGGTTCCTCATTACCACGGCATTCATTACCACGGCATTACCACGGCGTACACGTTCTCAGAATACACGAAGCATTTTCTAGGTCATTTTCTAGGCTGGAAAACGAGAAATTGTATCAAATTTCGCCGTGCAGGTCGCCCCCATCGACTTTTGAAAAATCCCAGATTCACACCCCCCCCCAGCTTCGATGGTCAGTTACACACCTATGCGTATGGGGACGTGCGTAGTACCTCTTGTTCTGTATGGCGCCCTCCGACTTGAGTCCCTCCATGAACATGACGAAGTACTTGTTCTGGTACTCGGCCTTCTCCACGCCCTTGTCGTCCAGCTTCAGGTGCTGCGGGTACATGTCCAGAAGCTGGCCGAAGCTCCTAGAAGAAGGCTCCAGAGCGAAGGTCGCCAACACGCTCACGATGAAGGCAGAGTCGTTCAGCTGCTGCAATCCACTCTGTGTACGTGCGTGCGTATGTGCGTGCGTGCGTGCGTGCGTGCGTGCGTGCGTGCGTGCTGGTGCGTGCGTGCCGGTGTGTGGGTGCGTGCGTGCCTGCATTTACCCACCGCCGTTCCGCGCACTTCTTGTCCCGTTTCAGCATCCTTCAAGGGATAATCCACCACCAAAATCGGCACCTTTTTGTACAGCTGCGAGAATTTGATCTCCTTTCTCGTGATGGGATTGACTTCGACCACTTCGTAACTGTATCCGTAATAATCCAGCACCGCACGCACTTTCGTGCAAAAGGGACATGATTGGTATTGGTACAGACGCAAACGCAGTCCGCTTGTGTCGCTCTCGTTGACAATCTGACTTTTAAATTTTTTTTATTAATGTGACCTTGGTAAACAGAAAAATTAGAAAATACCTTTCGCGCGAGCTGCATATTGTCCTCGTCCGACTTGGCTCGGTTGACCACTTTTATGTCAAATTTACCATTTTTCTCATTTTCTACAGATTCATCCGTGCCCCACAGATTCAAGGACCACAGCCCCAACGCCAAGCTACAGCCGCTACCACCGGCGAAGCTAGCTTTCCCGCCAAACTTCCATCCATTTTCATTTTTCTGTTGACTTCTGTTGCCAAAACGGTAAAAAATACTCATCTGTTGAGCGCCGCAAATGCTGGGGGTCGTCTGCCGAAGCAGAAGCCGCGAACATCGGACCCCGGACAGGATTTTCAAAGACGACATTTTCATCTTTTAAGTTTGGGTGTGGGTAAATGGAGGCGCAAATATGGTAGGTGCGCTGCGTACGCTAAGAAGCAGTGGCGGATTTCGCGTCGGGCCGATACGCCAAGGGATATGCGACAAATCGGCAAAATGCGACAAGAAATGCGACGGAAATGCGACAAGAAATGCGACGGAAATGCGACAGTGTTAAAAGTTACCTACGGTACAACTTTCATATTTGCATACTTACTCGCGTGTTTGTTCGAATTTTTGTAACAATTTTTTCTTAAATTTGTAATCGACTGGAACAGTCGATGTGCAAGCAACAGCTATTAGAATAATGAGGCGAAGCAGCCAGCGCGCGCCGCGCGGTATCTGGAAGCGAGACGACGTGCGAAGTTTTCTGGGGGGTTTGTGACGCCGCGACAATGCACATACCTCTCGGTCGGCGGCTGCGGCAATCGCTGTATGATGGCTAAGCGAAGTCGTACTTTTTGCTTTCTGAGTAGGCAGTTGGCGCTGTTATTCAGGAATTGACCAGGTCCAGGTCTGTTGCCAGACCGCATCCCGACGTGACACTGACATGAACACTGACATGGGCTGCCGACAGACGGACCGAACAAAAAAAAGGGTGCAGAAGTCGGTGGCGGCCGCATCAGCCACCGACGCTGCCGCCGCCGCGGGCGGCGCTTGTCAGCGCTACCCGCAGCAGCATCGCCACCGTCGTCGGGTCGGACGCGTTGGCGCCGACCTGTGGCCGCCGCAGTCGGTGCCGTCTACGGTGGCGCTCGTCGGCAGCAGTAGCGGCGACCCGTTCGGCGTGGCGCTGCAGTCGGCCGCGTCTGCATCCTGTGGAGGCCCGCCGAAATCAACGAAGCGGCAGAGCCAGAGGCCGGGGTTCGCCCCTCTAGTAGCGTCGACGACAACATCGTCAACGACTGAGCTCCTGTCGGCAACAAACGTGATTGCCTCAGCCAGGACGTTGGGGCGAGCGCTGGACGTCTGGGTCGAAAACTGTCGTCAAAACGGCGTCGTCGAGCTTGCCGAATGACTCGTCTGCCTGGGTTGGGGAACTTTCTGGGAAGCCGTCTACGTCAGCTGTGAGCACGTCGACTGCAGATGAAGCGCCGCGAATCGTGAATCAGAAGCGCGAACTGAATAGATGCAGTGCAATTCTAACAATTGCTAAAGTTTTGTATCGTACTGACTCCTTAGTCGTCATTACATCGCTATTATTGGGCCTGCCTAAGCGTAATCGGATTCAAATTATTGGGGTCTCATAGCGAATGCAAGCTTGCCAGTAGACGACCTCAGACTTTGGCGTATCCTTGGCGCATCCTTGGCGTATCGGCACATTTGGCGTATCAGCTTTGGCGTATCGGCCCGGAACCCGATTCCCTAGTCCAAGACGAGTGACCTGTACGCTCACCCACCATAGCGCCGCAGGCAAAATTGTGCGCGTATGGGTAATCTAAAGTAAGGGTGCGTTAATCTAAAGTTAACAAATAAACATCTTCTAAACCTGCCTGGCCACCCTAGTGCCCTGCACACGCGTACCTAGAGAGAGGCTACACAGGAGGATGCTACGTAACGTATACGTACATACAGGTACATACTAGTAGTATGATACTACCCGTCTTTGGGTGTCCATTAGAACAACAAAAATCAATAAACGCCATACGAACAAAAATCGATAAACGCGCAACCAAGTCAATAACGCCAAAGTAAAGTTATGTACATACAACAGTTGCATTGCACTAATTGTCTATAGAGATGGGAAGGGGTATCCCGAAAATCCCGATTTGGTTTTGGGATTAGGTAGCCCAGGGGGAGGGTAATCCCGAAAGTCTTTCGGGATAGGGTCTTACAGGGGAGGGGTATACCCCCCCCCCTATACCCCCCATGGGCACGTATGCTAAGCGTAGTCAAATTCAAATTATTGGGGTCTCATAGCGAATGCAAGCTTGCCAGTAGATCGACTCAGACTTTGGCGTATCCTTGGCGCATCCTTGGCGTATCGGCACATTTGGCGTATCTGCTTTGGCGTATCGGCCCGGAACCGCGGATTTATGGTGGGGCCCGGGGGGAAGGGGGGAATTCCCCATTCCCCCTCCCGAAATGGAAAATCTAGGGGTAAGAAGGGCTGGGCCGCGCGGTGGGGAAGAAACCTGTCTAGTGAACTTACTTTTCCGCGTACAAATGTGTGTAGGTGGTCGAAAATCGCTTTTTTCGCTTGTGGCGCCGTCTTATGTATTACCTGTCAGTAATGGACCGATTGGGTGCCCAAAACATCGCCGAAATGACCCAGCATCTGTAAAATGCAACAGGATTCCCACTTTGCTAAATCCTTCCCCGTTCCGAAAAAAAATTCTGAATCCGCCACTGTTAAGATTAGGAAGTAGAGAGAAGCTCAAATCGCAAGGTATAAGTCACTGGAGTTATCGCTGTAAGTGGCATTTGCTGACTAGAACACATACCGAAGTTGCTGGTGTTTGTACATAGGTACAGCTTCAGATAACCTAGAAAGTTCCATGCACACGCGGCATTTGTGATGGTTATCTTGTGAATGTCGGTCTGCACTGCACTGCACAGCTATCTTCGTGACAAAACGAGCAAGAAAAAACAACAACAAAAAAGATACACAAGTGAGTAGGTGACAATAACATCACAAGAAGACCGCAAAGCTCGCAGCTAATCCCAGTCAGGTAGTAGGGTGTAACTGTAAACTTGAAAAAATATTTCGAACGAAAGTTGTCAAATCGAATTTTGAATCGCAGATTCACAATGGACGCGCCGTACAATGTCATTGCATTTCACAACTTGCATATCATGTACCGTATCAGGCATTCTGCAATTGATACTCTGTCTCCCCTATCTTCACGCGCCCGCGCCTCACGTGTCTCCTTTCGCTCTAAACCCACATCCCCCCCCCGCACCTCCGCGCCGCCCGCGGGCACCCCCGCCCCCCGCCCCCCTTCCCCCCCCCGGCGCCGGCCGCCCGCAGACAAAAGGACCCTCGCCCAGCACTTACCAGACCCAGGGATTCCGAAGCTGCCGACTCCTAGCCAGACCTTGACTCGAGCTCATCGAATCGTCCTCCACAACCTCCGGATCAGACCGCTCTTTTCCGAAACCCCCACTCCTGGACAGCAGCTCACCGAGCTGCACGTTGGTCAGCAGCTCTCACTCAGCTCTAGCACTTCCAAAGACCAACCCTCCAACCTTCCATAGCACCAGAGTGCCACAATTTAGCCCACCACTTATCATCCTACAACAACCCCTTCTAACACTTTACACATTTTAGCCCATTCTTAGCATCCAGCTTCTCCACTCTCCTCTCCTCTCTTTCACCACCCCATTCCCATTCCTCCCCTCCAGCACCGCCTCCCCTTGCACCTCCCCTTCACTACAGCACTTCGCCTCCACACAATACTCACCACAATCAGTTCCTAGCATCCCACTTATTCTACTACCTTTACATTACTATCCATCTCCACCGTTCACCAACCAGCACCCCACAACCCAAACACACAAACCCAAGACCCCTCCCCAAAACCACCCCCACCCCCCCCACCCACCCATCAACTCATTACGGTATAAACCATTTCAAAAATGCGTTCAATTGAGGCGCTGAGCGAGGTCCGAGCTGATATCGTTGGTGCGTTGCGCCTTCGCGGCGCCCCCCCCCCCCGCTGTAGGAATCGCCGCACGCAGTCGACTCAGTTGCGTTTGCGTCCCGATTCACTGGAATTGTATACTGGAAAGTGCCCCGTGCGTGCGTGCGCGTGTTCGTCCGTCCGTGCGTCCGTGCGTCCGTCCGTGTAGTTTGTGCGTTCGGCGAGTAAGCGGAATCCTCACCTTGAACAAACAGCGCCACAGCTAAGCCCAGAATAATGACTGCGGTCACTGCAGGCGAGCGCGCGCCCAGCAATTCAACTAGAACCACATATTCCAAATTCTTATTGTATCCGCCGCCACCCAGCTCACACACATCACATCACTAAACATAAACCACTCTCCCCTCCAAACACCACAACGGGGGCAACATCCAGCCCAGCAGACAGTTTTGCTTTCCTTATTGCCTTCCCTTCCCCCGTTTTTTTTTAAGTCGCGCCCCATTTCCTTACGCGCGCCAGTTCCGCCGCTGGCCGCAGCGCCCCATTCGGAGGGAGGAGGCGGCGGCTCCACCAGCTCCAAATCAGGCGGACTGTAATCAGAAATTCAGATTTGAGTTTGAAATTGACATTTTGAAACTTTCGAAGATTCCTACCCCGCCGGCCACGCCCCTCCCACCGCACTCGTAAAGTAGTGGGCGCTCTCCGCAGCTTCCGTAGGATCAAGACTTCTAAAAGAAAATAATATTTTTTTTTTCAATAAATTTACATCATATTTTCAATTTGCAACCGACCTCAGTCCATCGAAACGATCCTGCGGTTTTATTCGGGTGTGGTGCAGGTTACTCTCGCTGTTGAAGTGGTACGACCTCCTCGCCGGATAAAGTCTCGGCTGTTGGTGGGGTGCGAACTGTCTTGGCGGGTACATGGTCGTGTAGGGAAACAGGTTTCGCTAAACGAGTCTCTCTTTCAGATTGCATGGTATCCCTCTGGCCTCTAAACAGGTTCAGTGATCTCAAACCATGTTTCTAGGTGGTAGCCGGGTTGAACATCGCTCCGGCTCGTCAACGCAGGTCGCAGGGCCGAAAATCGAGAGATTTTGGTTGGCAGGATTGACTGACAGATTTGACCACGACAGCGCTGGGCGGACAGCCTAGAAGTTTTAGGCAATGGAGAAAGGCAAAAGCGCATGTAGACACTCAGGCACGCACCTCACGCACGCACGCACGCACGCATGCACGCACGCACCTGCCAGTCCCTAGCACATTGGTGTCCTCTGACAGCTTCCGCATTGTAGTATTGTGGTGCGTTCTGATTGAGTCTAGGAAGCGAGCTGTACACGGCGTCACGCCTGTGCCTCTGCTTGTGCGGCACAACATAATATGGCGAGGTGGCGCCGCTGAATCAGTTTAGAGCTACTTTATGCGTTTGAAATGGTAATAGGGTTATGTAGCTTTTTTATGTTTTGGGCGTAATTTATATTTTGGTGTGCGGATTGTCTCTCGTATTCTCGCCGAATTCCCCACGAGTGCGTGATTCGAAGGTGTAATTGCGTTTCAAGCAGTAGCCACATAAGTGGCTGTGGTTCACTCACTTTCTCACAGTTGCTCTGTCCTCCTCAGTTTCGCAATGAGAACCGTCGGCGTGTTGTTCGTCAGCGATTTCAGTGGTTCTTTGAACGGTTGGTATTTCTGTGGTTTCTCCAGGGGGGCCGTCATTGCTTTTCTGCTGATCCGTCACCCACTCGTGCGTCTGCACCATTTTGTCTAGTCGTTCTGCTGGAGTCGCGCCCGAATTCTGAGCTGTTGTTGACGATAGGAGACTCGAATCCACTCCTGGAATGAGAGCCTCTTTTATAGCGAGCGTGCGTACGTGCGTGCATGCGTGACAGTGCGTGCGTACGTGCGTGCATGCGTGACAGTGCGTGCGTGCGTGCGCGTGCGTGCGGGAGTGCGTGCGTGTGCGCGCATGGTAATTAGTCACAGTTTTCTTTACTCACCTGCCATTGCTTTCTTTCTATGGTGGAAAAATTCCTTATAACCGTCGGTTACACACTGTCTTTTCTGGTGTGTGCGTTTAGCGTAGACTGCGGTTTTCTCCGAATTTTGAATTGTTTCTGCCTCGGTTTCTCGCTTGACCTTCTGGATCAGAAACTTTGGTTTTGGAAACGCGTCGGTATTTCGTTCCGCAGAGATCGGTTTGGCTTTTCTTTTGACGCGTAGCGGCAACGTTTGACAGAAATCGGCGCGAGAGATGGGTCTGTGAACGATGCGGGTTTCGGAGAAACCTGAAATAAATTTTATCAAAGCATTCAAGCAACGATACGCGCGCACGCACCCACGCGCACGCGCACGCGCACGCACGCGTGCGCGTGCGCGCGCGCACACACACACACACACACTCACACAGGCACGCACGCACGCACGCACCCTTGCTCTTTGGCAGAGTGGCTGCTTCTCCAGTCTTCTTCTCGCTTCGCTCAGGGTCAATTTCCGTTCTGAGCTCGCAGCAAGTGATTTCGGATCGCGTACTGGATCTGTCGGGATCAAGGGCTCGGTGGTTTCGACCGGTGAGGATGCGGCACTCTCCGTCGTCAATCTCTATCACAGTGGCGCCTCGCGCTAGCGAACTGGCGTGCTGCCACCTGGGTTGGTATATACAGTTACCGTAACTCCTCCAGTAGCGCCCCCTCTGGGTGACCTCCTCCAATAGTGCCCCCCTTGAGTACGGAGAGGTTCAAAGTATGGTGCCCCGGTCACTATTGGAGGATTTATGGTATACTGTATTCTTGTCTGTTATGAGGAGGGGAGCTCAACTTAAGGTACCGGTACATATATGCTTGCATACCAATGAAGGTTAGTTGCTTTGCTTTATAACTTCTCTATTAATTATGAGAACCATATTCCGCACGCCGCATAACTGCCAGGATACACCGCACCAAAACTGCGTACCAGTCGCTTTTCTCCACCCGTCTTTCCCGACTGCGCTGTCGTTGTTGTCGTCGTTGTTCTTCTTCTGTAACAGTCGTCGTCGAAGACAAGTCCCCACTCTCAGTCAGTTGGTGTCGCCGTCGCAGTTGATGTTGTCGTTGCGTGATTGGCTTTGAAAATTGGAAATCTTCTTTTACCACGTCGTCGTCGTATCGAGTCGCCTTGAGGTCGCTGAGTCGACGCCACAGGGCGCGCAATCTCTGCTGGGGCGGCCGCGGCGGTTCCGCTCCGCCCACTGCCCTCGACGGCATTGTCATTAGTTCGTCCCCTCCCCCCCCCCCCTCCCTGTTCCAATTTCAGAGCCTGCACAAAAGGAGCCCTCCGACAAGACAGGGAGACACCGTTTTTGGGCGCGATTTTGCCGTTTGAAAACGGACGGAACGCCACAAACGACCTAAATCGCGGAAAAGAGCGTCTCACGATCGGAAAATCGGAACAACTCGCGCGGAGGGCGGCCAGTCGCATGTCCGACTTAAGCGGCGCCCATTACCGACTTAGAACGCTTTCCTACAATAGCCATCGAATAAAACGGAGTGCGTCGCGCAAGTCTGGAGTTTTTGAATAGCGTGGATGAACTGTTGAAGTGCGCAAATGTCACAGTCACGCACGCACGCGCGCGCGCGTGCACGTACGCACGCACGCACGCACGCACGCACGCACGCACGCACGCTCGCTCGCACGCAGCTAGAGCCGTTACAAAAAGCAATTTTGTCGACCAAATCTATTGCGGCGCATACGGTGGGTGCTCCTCTAATGACCGCGCCCGCAGTCGCGCCTTGAGTCGTCAGGGTCAGCCGCCATTATCGGCTGCTCAAAGGGGGGCGCGCATTGTGTCATTCACTCCCTTTCTTTGATGGGCACATACACGTAGGTACGTAGGTGTAGGTACACATTGTGACATAGGTGCATCACACGCACTGCAGACAGCCGGGGGGGGGGGGGCAGGGGGTATTTGCCTATTATTAAACCCAACGCTAACGATGACACCCGTAACCCTGCAGTTCAGTCAGTGAACGATTTGGACAGAAGAGGGAAGTGTGAACAACGACAACAGAGGAATTCCAGCAGTGGCAATGTTCACTCGCTTTGTTGATGGCCTGCGTCCACCAGCCATCCTTCACTCTCTGACAACAAGACAACGTACAATATCTGCCCATGGCTGACTTCCTGCTGGACGATCGTTTCCACCGCGCCTAATGTGTCGGTAGCGAAGTTGTCACAAAATTTGCGTCACATTTTCAGCTCTATTACACCACAGTGTACCAGCAGAGTCCTACAAACAACGGCGTGTACCGTAAATCCTCCAATAGTGCCCCCGGGGCACTATTGTTTCAATGTCTCTTAAGAGGGGGCACTATTAATTTCGTCAGATTTTTGCGCAATTTTGCAGCAAAATTTAACATTAGAATGCCTTAAAATGCACACAGGTAGCCGGAATTTAAAAGTTTAATTGAAACACGTGTATTGGTCACATGATTACCCACCAAGAAGCACGCACTTTTAATGCAACTGGGTAGCATTCAAAATTTGATTTTGGCGCGAATTCAAAAATCACTAGTCCATGGGGGCACTATTGGAGGGGGGGGGCTTCTAATGGATGATTTACGGCATATATGTACCGACAGTGCAAGCGACCTCACTTGACGCATACGGAGCTGAATGCGTAACGTTGAAACCCCTCCTGGGGTGAAGAACATGACAACAAACAGTTGCCGGCTAAAACAGCCGCAGTATGCTTTGTTTTGCTTAGCTTATGCACCTTGGAGTAGGACTATACAAAAGGTTAGGATGTTAGGATCAGGACATGAGGCTTAGGTACGCACTAGTTACAACGACACACCAAATCGGCTTTTCAGAGAAAGCAACGCATCATTTTGGTGTTGCTTGGTTCGTGCCTGCTGACGGTTACGTGTAACCGATTGCGATTACGATTACGATTACGATACATGACGTCATTGCGGCGTGTTGTCATCGAGGTGCGTTAACGAGTATCTACTGGAAATAAACGAGTATCTACTGTCGCACGGTACAGCCCAATTGAAACATGAGTGCGATACGCCGTGCTGATGGTAGAAAATTTTGGGAGAACAAAATTGCCCTGGTGGTGCGTTTGGCTGAATGCAGCAGTAACCGTTCGACACGTAATCAGGGTGTACGCGTCAGCGTACAACCCTAATCAGGGTGTACGCGTCAGCGTACAACCCTAATATGTGACCACTTCTCAATGCGGGTTTTTGAATTTTCGATCGCCTATAACTTTTGATTGCCTGAACGGATTTCGACGCGTTATGGCGCAAATGAACCGCCTTCTTCTGGGGCATCGAACGCGCCATAACGCGTTTCCTTGCTTTACTGTAAGGGGTCAATACCTCCAAAAACGTTCCAATTTTGTGGCTTTTTTTTCGTGTTCTCCTCCCAGTTTTTGGAGCACTGCTCGCGAACGCCGAAAGCAATCAGGATGAAACTTTGCACGTATGGGCGATCCATGGCAAAAATTTGTGGTGCCAAAAGATTCTTGTCTAGACTCTGTATATCCAGAGATATTGCTGATTTTATGCTTTTTTGAAGGACCCGAAAAGTTTGTGCCCTATAGGCGCTCCAACCGTTCGTCGCAGAGCTTCGCTATAAAGGGGAAAGTTGATGGCCAGGACCTAACTTAGAAAAGTTTCAACAATTGGACCGCATTGGACGCACCAAAATACATCTCCCCATTATACCAATGACATAAAATGGCGATATTTCGGTGTGGTTAGCTCGGATCGCTTTGAGGTCAATAATAAAGTTGATCACCAATTGGTGTGGAACATTTCATTCCTTAGTGCCAACGCGCTCCGACGCACCAAAATATTTTCGCTTCCGGGAAAATCGCTATATCTCGATGTGGGTACGTCGGATCACTTCGGCTAAAACACAAACGTTGACCGCCTGCACGTGTAGATCATTTTGATTCTTTACACCACGACGCTCCGACGAACCAATATGGCACTGCAGAAGTGCACGCACGCACGCACACTGTCAAATGGGCTGCTTTGCAAGAAATTTGATGTGGGTAGGTCCGATCACTTCGGCTAAAACACAAAAGTTGACCGCCTAGTCATGGTGATCATTTCCATACTTTACATCACTATGCTCTGACGCAGCAATATAGCACAACTGCATGTGCATGCACGCATGCACATAATGTACATAGCACCTATGTACAATGTCCTGCGTCCGAGCGTTTGCACGTGAACGACCTCAGGTCTTCTGGAGCGGCGGCTGGGAGTAGACTGGACGCAAATAAAGCGCAACAGGCAAAATTAAGTATATATATCATAAACCCTATAATTAGCCCCCCGGGGGCTAATTTTTTCTTTCGAGCTCTAGGAGGGTGTATAATTATAGGGGGGATGCTTATAAACTGGAAGTGTCGATGTGTGGGAACGTTTGTGGGCAAAAAGGCGCGTTGAGGCAATTTTTAATGGAAAAGACGCTGCGCACACACGTTGGTACACTCTAGCACACTCTCACACAGTATCACATGCACATTCACGCACATACATACACAAACGCGCCCATACATACACCCAGACATTGATACATGCGTACGTGCGGGCGTTGAATTACAGAAACAACCCTCATCTTACGAAGAAACACTGTATTAAGGAAAAATTTGCAGGTGGCTGCAAAAAAAAGGTGAATATGTGACGCTCTTGTGGTGAAGTCCAGTTTGAAAAGGAGCGGTATTAAGGCATGGCCCACTGATTTCTGGCCACTTCCACATTGCAGCTGATCAACTTCAGTTTGAACAAACCATGTATAAAATCCGAACCTCGTGCAGCAACACGTCACATATTCGGCGTTTGTTGTGTGAGCTATGTCACTCAGTCAAGCCAACCAAAGCACAAACGTCCATCAACTCATACCTCTTCTCTAACAAGACGTCATTGCCCATTACCATGAACCTGACACTGCCAAAGTATGTACCTGTATGTCCTGCATAATCAATTGGTGCCCCATGCAAAAATTGTGTTACATGTGGGTTGGTGATGATGTACAGTTGCTGATGTGTAGGTGAGACGTACAATACGTATACTACAATCCTGCTCCATTACCTTCTGGCATTCCACCCAATGACAAATTGTTCATCCAAGATTTGTGTTGTGCCCCCCGCCATTTGTGTAGGTAGTGCCCTAATGCATGTGTGTGTGCTGAGTGTGTGCGTGCGTGCGTGCGTGCGTGCGTGCGTGCGTGCGTGCGTGCGTGCGTGCGTGCGTGCGTTCGCGCGCGTGCATGCATATGTACGTGTGCATAGGGGTTCAATGGGCATTTGCCGATTTCTCGCATTCAATCTATGTAAATGTCAGTAGTTCCAGTTGCCGTTATTTTTGCTGCACATTTCCATTGCGGGCGAACACAACAAACGCCGAATATGTGACGTGTTGCTGCACGAGGTTCGGATTTTATACATGGTTTGTTCAAACTGAAGTTGATCAGCTGCAATGTGGAAGTGGCCAGAAATCAGTGGGCCATGCCTTAATACCGCTCCTTTTCAAACTGGACTTCACCACAAGAGCGTCACATATTCACCTTTTTTTGCAGCCACCTGCAAATTTTTCCATAATGAACCTAAGTGAGCCTAACCCTAAGCCTAAGCCTAATGTCTAAGCTTAGGCTAGACACCTAAGTGATAGAACCATGAGATGAGCAGTAAATTTACACTGCGATTAGGATGAAAATATGATCGACGAGAATGAGGCACACATTCAGATCCACACGTCTTCTGGTCGTAGAACAGCAGGTAGATATCGTAGATGTCTACCTGCTACTCCTGTCTATGTCTGCCTAGCTACTCTTCGCTGCTGTTGTCCTCTTTCGTGCCGATGGACAGTAGCGACCGCGAATCATTCCGGCGGCCCAGCCCCCGCAGTCGCGCGCGAGGGTCGACTGTGCGAATATGTCGACGTTCCAGACCTGGCCACTGAAACTGCCGCGATCGAGCGTGCGAGCGACCGAGCGAGCGAGTGGATAAACGTGCCGATGTCCACAACTCAGGCACTCAGGCAATCTGACAGACTACGTACGACCTAGTACAATGCACCAGGCCGCAAAACAGACGACTTTACCCAACCTGGCACTACCCTCAATTTTGGTCACCGCCCAATTTAACGGACAACCAACGGATTAGTAAACCGAATCAACAGGTTCTGCCTGAATTTGTGCCGTTTAAGAACCTTCGAATGACTGTTCGGGAGACCTGTTCGGGAGACTGTTCGGGAAGTAGATACTCGCCAACATGCGGTCATCGATTTTGATTTCGTCGATAGTTTTTGAAATTTATTTTAAGAAAATTCACGAGAAATGTCGACGGACATCGGCGCCATCGTCGACGAGAACGTCAACCCCGACCTTTTGAAAGTCCGCATTTTTTTGTAGTTTTTGTTTTGTAGAAATTCTGATTTTGATTTAGAAATTTGAATTCGAATACCTGGAGCAAGTGAAGCGCGGCCAAGCGTCGGCGGTCGCGGCTTTCAACTACGCGCACGCGCTCACGAAGAGCAACAATCAGAACGTGCGGCTCGGGATCACGCTCTTGGAAGGTTATTTATTTTTTTAATTATTTTTGGATTTAAAAATCACAAAAATACGGACCATTTAAGATTTGGCTAAAAGACCGGAGGAGACGGACGCGCAACGAGATTACGTCTTCTATTTAGCGCTGGCGCATACCAGGCTGAAGGTGTGCACTGATTCCTATTCCTATTTCAACTCCCACTAACCTGTATTTGTACAGCGAAATTTGGTTCCACAAGCTGAATTCTTGAGTGGGGCATCATTTCTTCTGCGTTCGAAATTTTACGTGAAAAAAGGGCGCTATCGTATTTGAGGGGTCCTTTCAACTTTTAGGGGTCCCATATTATTTTAGGGGTCCGATAGGAAAAGTGGGGTCCATCGGGTTTAGGGGTCCTGTGAAAGGATCGGCAACACTGCCCCAGCATATTAGGAGTCCCTTTGCTCGATTTAGGCTTTGCTTAGGCTCAGGCTTAGGCTTATGTTTTGCTTAGGCTTAGGCCTTGCTTAACCTTGCTTAGTGTTGCTGCCACGCCATTCACACCAAAGCCTAAGCAATGTATAAGCCTAGACCTAATCAAAGCATGAGCCTCACCATAAGCATCGGCGCAAGCCGCACCAAGCAAGCAATGCGGAAGCCTAAGCCTGAGCAAGGCCTAAACCTAAGCAATGTAGAAGCCTAATCCTGAGCAAGGCCTAAGCCTGAGCAATGCAGAAGCATGACCTGAGCCTGTTGTTGTTTGATTGGGGGGGGGCAACGCTAGGAGGCCGTCAATGGTTCATATAGCATACCCATCTCCATGACGCCTTCCAAGCCTAAGCCTAAGCCTTCCAGTCTGGAGCCGCATAGTTAGCCACAGACAATAGGGATAGGAAGAATGCCATCAGTAATCTAGGGCAGCGATGGCACGAGAAAATCCATCGGAAGAGAAGTGCTCGATCTAGTGGCTCCATCGAAAATCGAACCAAGAACCGTGCGCGCAAGAGGCCGATTCTCTAACCACTAACCACTATGCCGTACGTAGTACGATCCCCTCGAACCTGAGCCTGACCGCGCTGTGGCGTTATTTGCTCAATGGACCCTCAATGGGAGTGGGACCACTAAAATAATGGCAGAGTGTTGCCGATCCTTGCATTGGACTCCTAAATCCGTTGGACCCCACTTTTCCTATCGGACCCCTAAAATAATATGGGACCCCTGAAATCTGAAAGGACCCCTCAAATACAAAGTGAAAAAAGAACGGTTTCGCTTGCAGACGTGGCGGCCCGATTCGGGAATAAATTTTGAGTAAAAACGATTTTTACTAGCCAAAAAACGGCCATTTCCTAACCTCTAACGTACACGCACAACTGTGGCGTTCGTTTCAAATTTTCATGCAGGAAATTCGCAGGCTTACGACCGCGCGCTGGAGCACGTCCGCCTGCTGCTGGAGTTCGAGCCGGACAACAAGCAGGGCCGGGAACTGAAGCAGCTCATCGAGTCCAGAATGAGAAAGGGTGCGTGCGTGCGTGCGTGCGTGCGTGGTTGTAGCCGTAGGCTTGCATGTAACCGGGTTTTTGAAGTGGGAGGTCGGAGGCCATTCTGGGGGCTGTGGGACATAGGGGCCCACGAAAATTGGACCGAAGAGGGGGTAAATCGCCAAATGTTTTGAAGGCAGGGGGGGGGGGGTAAATCGGGATTTTCGGGATGCATGGGTGGGGGGGTTCCCCTACCCAACCTGCTGGTTTTGACCCTACCCCACCCCCCCCCCCCCCTCCAGGTTTGTGCAAAAACCCCACCCCACCCAACCCCCCCCCCCCAGAAATTTTAAAAAGTGCCTATTTTATGGTTTTACAGAGTATTTTTGACTAAAAATCGGCCAAAAGTGCCTATTTTTTCCTCCCCTACCCCCCCCTAATTCCACCCCCCCCCCAGAAATGCTCGAACCCTCCCCCCCCCACGTCCAATTCCCGGTTACACGTATGGATGAGTGGGGGTGGCATGGAAGCAGCAGAGACCAGACGACAATTGACCTTTTGGATGGCGCGAGCCAGTTTGCCAATTTTTCTGTGATGTGTGTGTGTCTTTTGGTTACGGTTGGTTGCTCGGCGCAAAATTGTTATTCCCATTAATTTACTAATTAAATTTTTAAATCCGTCCAAATTTTAGAGGGTCTTTTGGGCGCCGCCATTCTGGGCGGAGCGGCGCTGGTGTTCGGTGGCCTCGCCGCCGCGGGTCTCGCCGCGATCGCTGCCAGTCGAAAGTGAACACCGCACTTTAAATATTTAAATTCTGTAAATGAAAATTAAAAAAAAGTTGCCACACCCAGCCTATCTATATCGTCGCGTGCAAAAAAAAAATCGGCAAGTCTTGGCGCGCGTCAGTCATTCTGGTCTACGTGTTCTCACTCCATTGGCTATCCTTCCGTATACATCAGAATACACTCTCAATATACCCAACGACACCGCATTTGGTCAGGTGGTGTATTCTATATAATAATTAAAAGTGTATCGGTCTAATCCGGACACTCTTTTTCGAAATATACCCGCCTGTTCTTCAACGGACGCGCACGAAGTGTGTGTGTGCTGTAGGTATGTAGGACAGGAGATATGATTCAACTGTGAAATTTTAAGTCGACGTAATAATAGAAAACGTTCGAAATTGACCCGTTCACTGCCTTTGTTAATGCCTGCCTGAATTTGTAGCGCCCTAAGGCACAAAACGATGATGTACGGTATGTGCCGTAGATCCTCCAATTGTGCCCCCGTGCCACTATACTTTCAACATCTCTTTGCCCCGGGGCACTATTGGAGGATTTACGGTATGTGCTACTGTACAATTGAATCCGCACTCCACAACAGTACGAACAGCTGCAAATCATCGAAATTCGTAAGCTGGCCCTGCTCAGAAGTCGTGGCGCCGCCGTCTATAGCTACAGCTAGAGGATGTTAGCTAAAGTGCAGCATCGGCTAACGACGCGTTAGCTAAAACGTGGTGGCGGGACCGCACAGTCCACAGGTGCTTGTCGTAATCCGCGCAATCCATCTCATTTCGAACGCCGATCCGTCAAACCCACCTGGGCACCCTACCACCCCCTCTCCCACCCATCGGTCAAATGCTCCATCAATGCGTCGTCGCATTAACCCTTTAATTCGGCTGGAACACTTGAAATTGGGCGCATGCCTTGTGATTTCGGCCCTTGATTCGGTCATTAGAACTGCTGAGACCTTTGTGATTGTGCGGAACTCGACATATTTACGGTTGTACGGGTGAAATTGCTGAAAGTTCTCCGAAAAATTGAAAGCCCATCCGTCACAAGTCGTCCGCCCGCACGCATGCGACATTAGTATAAATTATCAGCGCTACACGCCACTGCCTATTGCGACGCTGTCTAGCTAGCAGACTAATTGATAGGGATTCTGCGTAAATTTGCATACGTGTTTGTGATGGCCCTACAAAAGTACATCGGCGCCAGTGCGCTGGTGCTGTTGACGTTGCAGTTGTGCAGCTGCAGATTCGTCAAGAGGGCCTGGAACGGCGGCCAGGCGTGAGTAAACGAGAAATATGGCATTAAAATTAGTTAAATTACCAAAAAAATGAAAATTCTGGTTAAGTTAGACTAAGTCGTTAGTAAGCGTTTAGTAAGACTTTTGGAAACGGCGCCAGAACACCTCATTGAGCAATGTATTTTCGAACCCCTCATCTCTGAGGATTTCTAGCAACAGCTCTTGAACCGCTGGATAAATGCCGAGTCTTGATTCTTTTCAGTTTTATTAATCCTCCAATAGTGCTCCCGGGGGCACTATGCTCTGAACCTCTCTTCACCTGGGGGCACTATTGGAGTTCCTTAGGTGATTAACAGTTCAAAGTAGCTGAAATGTCATTCTGTGATGGGTGTATGTAGCTGTGTACACACACCACTTTTTTTTGGAGGTTTGAGACCGAAGTCTCAGGCGAGAGGGGGACCCATAGGTCCTTGGTTACCTCTGCATACAAGACCGATTGTCTCAACGAGAACAGCAATCAGGGGGCACAGTTTTTTTTGGCGTAAGCCCCTTGCACTTCTTTGGAATCGCACTTCTTTGGAACCGGGGGCACTAGGGAGGATTTACGGTATGGTAGTCGATTTTCTATACCCTCTATTTACGACCACATCTCAGGTTGCCGAGCAAGCAACTGGCGATGCTGCACCGCATGGAGAACGGGCTGGCATTGGACCGCGACTGCTTCATGTCGCCCACGCAGTGCTCCTACAACTTCGCCCGGAGGGGCAAGCGCGCCTCACTACTGCGCCACTTACTGACCGGTGGAGAGAGGGGCGTATAAACGGTGCCGCTGTAGAGCCAGAAAGGGCCAACAAGCGGAGAAAGTGCGGAGTAAACGGAGGCAGAATCTGCGAGCAGCTCTTCTTGATCACCGATCCATGGGCCGAACATGACTTTGCAATCGTCAGTGTTGGTTACTTGACAATGCGTTGACATGGTGCAGAAAGTTCGGCGTCTATGATTGTGTCGTACATTATAGAGAAACACGCAAGTAAGCATTGCAAAAAAATTCTCTATTGGTCCCTTGCTCCAACATTCTCCTCACAAATTAGCCCCTACGAGCAATTTTCGTCTCGCGGCAATTGATCAACTATCGATCGCTTAAGAAGTTGTGTTGTTTCACGGTACTCCGAAACCGAAAAAGTGTACGCAAAGCACTGCACAGCACAGTCATACATACATCACCATTGTTTTTGATTCTTGACAGCGCAACTGGAAATTTCGTACACAATGTTTGTGAAGCAGCACCTTAAGCGTAAGCGGGCCAAACGTGTTTTGACGAAAAGTAAAAAACTACAAGCGGCAGTATGATCAGTTTATTTACCATCACTGTCATCATTTACAGATCAAGTATTCGGCTAATACCGTTATAAGACCCCACCAACCCCCCAACCCCCAAGCCTAAGCGAAAGCCTAGGCCTAAGCAAAAACCTAAGCTTAAGCCTAAGCCTAAGCGAAGCCTAAGCTTAAACCTAAGCCTAAGCGAAAGCCTAAAACTAAGGCCAAGTATTCACTTGAGAGTATGATACACATTCAACAAACGGTAGTCCCACCGCTTCTGAAGGATACGGTAAATTGCAATTTAAATATTTTGTTTCGTATTTTGATTTGCAAAATGTTATCAATAAACTCTGTTCGAAGCTTTTATCAGCCGCTGCGTCGTTGTTGCCATGGCCGCAGATCAACACTGACACACCTTGACAGCTCAGGTGTTGTTCAACAATTTTATATTAATTTTGTTAGTTTATTTCTTATTTCTTTATTAAGTCCATTTTGAGTAGGCTTCTTTAGAAAAATACCTGCACTTTTACTGTACTTGCTTGACGTGGTGACAAGAGCATTTTCTTCTGTGGTGGGGTGCCCGAAAAATGTGAAAATATTTTATTATTGGTATGATTTCCAATTTGCACGAATTTCATACGATATTCAGGAAAAGCCAGTATGGTGGATGTGTCACAAAAGGCAGTTACTTTGAGAAAAGCCAAAGCTATGGCTATGGTCAGGAACGTGCCAGCCAAAGAGCTCAAGGAAGGCCTACTGAAAAAGGGTTGGTTTCTGCTGAATTGCTCTGTGTTTTAGAATTTTTTTTCTTTTTTCTGTATTTTTGTTTGTGCTACTTTACACAGCGCAGTTTCCCTTTGCTCTAAATGAGTCCCTTTCTTTAGGCGACGCGTTCGGCGTATGCCGCGTTGCGGGCGTTTTGGCCGCCAAAAAGACACCCGATTTGGTACTAATTGAATTTGTAGGCTTATTTAATTAATTAATTAAATTACTAACGATTACTGATTGCATCTGCCCATAATGACGTATAGAGGTGGGGCGCGCGGCAGGCAGGCCCCATCCAAAAATTGTTTGAGTTGTACCCATAGACCCTGTGATTATATGTTAACTGAAAAATTGAAACATTGAAACAAAAAAAAATGTAAACTTAATAATTGCAGATTCCTCTTTGCCACAACATTTCACTGGAAGACGTCCAAATAGACATGGAATTGAACGAACGCGATAATTCGGTTCGTTTTTGCTACAATTTTGTAGTTCTTTTTTCCTAGAATTCTGGAATAGTGAGCAATTAGTGTGCACTAATTAAGGTGCTAATTAGCTGCTCCGTGTCTACGTCTTCCCGCACGGGTGCCGAAATGGAGGCATTAGTCGGCGTTTCGAATGCCGCACTGACACTCTACGATATGTGCAAGGCTGTCACCAAAAGCATGGTCATTGGACAGGTGGGCTGGACAGGAGCGTCGCAAGTTTTTTGTGGGGTATGGGTGCCAAGGGGTATGAGGTGTGCCGGGTCCCTGGAGCTACCCCCCCCCCCTTAAGGCTCCCTGGGACCCGGGGGGCATCCTGTAACTGGGGTGGGGTTTTGGGGGGGGGGGGGTTGGGAGCCTCTCACTAGTTTTCCATAGAATGTCTGAAACGTGTAATGTCTGCCATATTTTTTTTGCACCCACGCAACTGTATTTCAAGTTGCGTGGGTGTGTTTCAACTCTAAGTTTCACACGAGCATTGCATTGCGGTTGATGAGCATGTTACCCCCCCCCCCCTCCGATAAACGCCCATTGCAGAAGTAGCTTGTAAAACTGAACACCCAGTGCATTCGTTGGGAGGATGTACAGTCCACTGGTGTGTGTTTGACATTGCAGATTCAGTTGCTAGAAAAGTCAGGCGGCAAGAGTGGCGAGTACAAAAGAGACGTCGTTGAAAGCGATTGATTTGTCGTCACTGTGAAATTGTGAAGTCTCTTCCATTGTGATCAATGCATCTGCTTTGTAGGAGAGAGTCAGTCATAGTTTGGACAACCTGACCAGCGTCAGACGACGACGCAACTACAGTGGTGCAAGATTTATGCTGGAAATGAACGCCTCCATCCATCCCCAGCCCCACTTTGGTATCTCACGCTCCGCACCCTCCCTTTCGAAGGGTCCTTTACTCCTTGAACACCCCCATCGGCTGAAACGTTTCCAAGAATAGGTATGCGCGTCCCACTGGTTTTCCATGTATATTTCGCAGCAGGAATGTAAGTGTTGTTTGGCCGGTGTGGAAGCACTGTCGATTTTGGCAACCACACGTCACAGAAGCGCCACTACCACCGTCAACAAAAGCTGTATCGCAGTGCCCATTTTGAATTTGTTACTTACAGTATACTACCATCACGTTAGTGCATTGTTTCTCTTCAACTTTTGCCTGTTTTTTTCTCACTGTTTCCTGCCGAACAGCATGGTATCGGAGGCCGTCGTCGACTTGGAATTGTGGCCCACGAACGTGGCGGTCTGTTGCCACCCTTTGGCATGCAGCTCGTGCGCCAGGCAGCACACGCAGAGCAGCCACCGAACGCTGTCCGCCTCCGACGCCCCTCCGAAAGGCCTGCCCTTGAGACCCAGCTGCACCTCGCCGTCCGGCAGTGTCGTCTCGTGCGTCACCCCTCGCGGGAAGCGGCTGAATGTTGAGCATTGAAAAGTTGGGGAAAATGTGGCGCATGGCGCGATGGCAATTGAACCCACGTCTCTGGATTACCGGTCCAGTGTGCTACCGCTCTACACCACACGCGCACGCAAACTCGTCCACATTATTGGAAATGAGAAGGCAAAGGCAAAGGAGACGTAAAGGGCGTGCACATACGAACATCATTGGACTGGTGGACTGTGCGACTGCCAGCAATGCACCCTACCTATTCAGCCCATACATGTAACCCGGTTTTTAAAGTGGGGGCAGGAGAAGGGTCCAAGACCATTCTGGGGGGGGGGGGGCAAACTCGCCGGACTGCGGGGGTGGTCCCTTCTCCAGACACCCCCCCCCACTTACATGTCCTGTTTAGCCTACGCTGCGAAGCCGTTGTTCGTAATTGATGGCAATTGCAACATGCAGCACAAGTGCACGCCGACAGCCGCGACAGTAAATTGAACGTCGCGCGTTGCGGCCTACAGCATGAATAAGAGGAACTGTTCCCCAAACCGTCGAGAGGTTATTAGAATGGTAAAAAAGAAAAAAAAACATGGTGCGCCGTTT
>JASAMY010001592.1:0-49420 GCA_030248085.1 Paralinhomoeus sp. GSCO2_6
CCCTGGTGGACTTGGTAGACGGCGCTTCGCAAAGGGTCCCCATTGGGACAGCTTGATGGCACCCGCTCACAGTACTCGGCAATGAGACACTTGCGTGAGTCCACGAATCGGCCCAAAGAGTCCACGCCAAGCATGAGCTGCTGCCTGCCGTCTCCCCGCCTGCGACAATGAGTACCGTAATTGTTTCCAATAGTGCCCCACTCGTACACTCCTGCCAGCCACGCCTTAGCAGCGCAGCAATGTACATTATACAACAGTGCATGCACGGTTCAGACTAATTTAGGCGAATTACAGAGTGGCTCTTTAAAGTGAGAACACAATAGAATCAAATTGGAGTATCAATTAATTATACTGTTGCTACCATAGTCTGTCCAAAAAAATCCGGACTGGGGGTTTTTTGGCCATAGCTCCTCGGATTTGTGAAAACGGCTGGTCGCAGCGCAGGCCGATCGATTCCTTGGCTCGAGCTACGTTCCAAACTGGAAAAATTTTGTAAATAGGAAAATGCGCATCCGAGTTATAATCGGGTGTAGTTTTTGCACTTTTTACTGGAGAGACGGATTTTCGTGAAAATTGCAGGGCTGGTAGAGGACAGATGCCCCCATGTCACCATCCAGAAATCATTTCGATCCGGCAGCGCGCTATCAAGATACAGTTGCTCAAAAATGGCAAAAAATGGAAAAAATCGCCAAAAAACGCAAAAACAGAAATTTGCGGTTTACCCCCACCTTTTTTTCTCTGAATGCCCTCAAATTTGGCGTGTATACCCTTCCGAGGGACCCGCACCGCATGCCAAGCTAAGCATTTTTGAAGCTATATTGGTGCGAGTTATGGACACACAAACATTGAAGCGGGTTTTTGACACGCTTGGCTTATTTCGGGCCATAACATCGTCAATTTGCACACCAATCGATTCGTCTCGCGGAGCCCCATTCCAAACGATAAATGTTTCAAAAATAGGAAAAAACGCATTCCAGTTATATTCTGGTGAAGATTTTCCACTTCTTACTGTATGGACGGATTTGCATGAAAATTGCAGGGTGGGGTAGCAGACCCCATGACAGTATCACTCTCCAAACATCGTGCTGGTTGGCCAATGCCTCGTTGAGATACAGCTCGTTAAAAATTGTGAAATTTGGCAAAATTGGAAATTCGCAGTGCACTCACATTTTTTTCCTCCGAATCCCTTCAAAATTGGCATGTATACCCTCCATGGGGACCCGCACCCACATGTGAAGCAAAAAGTTTCTGGCGCTATCTTGGTGCAGATACAGAAAGTAGCGGGGCATATGTGGGACAGTTCACTGCTCCAGAAACCGCACCAAGATAGCGCCAGAAACGTTTTGCTTGGCATGCAGGTGCGGGTCCCCATGGAGGATATACATGCCAATTTTGAAGGGATTCAGAGGAAAAAATTGCGATTTTGCCAAATTTCACAATTTTCAATGAGCTGTATCTCAACAAGGCATTGGCCGACCAGCACGATGTTTGGAGAGTGATAGTGTCAGGGGGTCTGCTACCTACCCTGCAATTTTCATGCAAATCCGTCCATCCAGTAAGAAGTCGAAAATCTTCACCCGATTATAACTGGAATGCGCCTTTTCCTATTTTCGAAACATTTAGCGTTTGGAATGGGACTCTGCAATACGAACCGATCGGTGTGCAAATCGACGATGTTCTGGCCCGAAATAAGCCAAGCATGTCAAAAACCCGCTTCAATGTTCGTGTGTCCATAACTCGCACCAATATAGCTTCAAAAATGCTTAGCTTGGCATGTGGGTGCGGGTCCCTCGGAAGGGTATACACGCCAAATTTGAGGGGATTTGGAGAAAAAAAAGGTGGGGGTGATCCGCAAATTTCTGTTTTTGCGATTTTTGGCGATTTTTTCGATTTTTGCCATCTTTGAGCAACTGTATCTTGATAGCGCGCCGCCGTATCGAAATGATTTTTGGATGGTGACATGGGGCAGCTGTCCTCTACCAGCCCTGCAATTTTCACGCAAATCCGTCTCTCCAGTAAAAAGTGCAAAAACTACGCCCGATTATAACTCGGATGCGCATTTTCCTATTTTCAAAATTTTTCCAGTTTGGAACGTAGCTCGAGCCAAGGAATCGATCGACCGGCGCTGCGACCGGCCGTTTCCACAAATCCGAGGAGCTACGGCCAAAAAACCCCCAGTCCGGATCTTTTTTGGACAGACTATAGTGCAGGCAATGCAAAGTGGATACCACAAGATGCCCTCTGGATCAAAGCCATGACCCATTTCATGGCCCATGATGACGCCAGCGCTGCCAAACGCTACGGCTTCGGGATAGTCAAAGTGGTAAAACGGTGGCAGCAGCGTGCCCGCCAACATGTAGACGTTGTTGTTCATTGAATTGTAGTAGGCGTTTACCAAGCTGGGATTGCCATGGCCACCCAGATCAGTTGTTTGTTCCACCTGCGAAGGTGTGCATTGTGAGATCCGTGCGTGCGTGCGTGCGTGCGTGCGTGCGTGCGTCCGTGCGTGCGTGCGTGCGTGCGCGCGTCCGTGCGTGCGTCCGTGCGTGCGTCCGTCCGTCCGTGCGTGCATGCGCTGAAAGACCTGTTTCAACACAAAATGGTCGAGGAATTTCGAGTATTTGAAGCTGTTAATGAGGTAGTCCTCCGCGATATCGATTTCTAGCCCTTCGCTGTCCTTGTTCAGCCGTGCATCGTCTAGAATCCTGTCTGCGTAACCCATGTTGAAGTATGCAGAGGTCACTTTAGCCTTTGCAGTGACTTTTTCCTGGTCAGACAAATGACTGATGGAATCGATGTGACCTCGGAGGCCGCGCTTGACGAGATCCAACATCGGCATAAGGCGTTTCTGCAGTGGGAGTGTACTGTGCGTTCAAAGGAGCACCATTGTGGGATTTACGGTAAATTCACTCATACTAACAACGCCAACAGATGTTTCGAAACAACCACTAATTTTCAGCAAGTGTAATGTTTGGTGTTCGTCGAAAGTCCCGCGTCCAACGTAGTACTATCAAACCGGTATTTTTGCGCGTTGGTTGGCCTTTTTTTTGTGTCGTTTTGTGTTTTTCGTCGCTACGGGCATGTACCAGTGGAGTGTTTTGCTTTCACGCACACGTTTTCTTTCGTGAGGCACTGTAGAAACGAAGGTGCTCAGTCTTAAACAAAGCCTGCATCACTACCGACACCGTACATTAGAGCCACTTCAAATCATCGAGTGGCACCATTTCCTTCGAATTCTACAGCATGTGCGAGCCACTTTTAGGAAACTGACGCCTGACGGCACAAGCTCACCCTGCTCTCGTCCCCGAACTGCTTGTAGTCGTGGTCGACAAAGATTCGCCCGAGAGCGGTTCCCAGTCCGAAGAATCGCATCATCAGTAGACAAAGCTCTTCTTTCGGGGGCTGGCTAGAGCGGGATTTAGAAAATCCGCCTAATTTCTGACTTTGACGGTGTTTCTCCACAATTTTCTTAATAGAGATGCCCTCCACGTCGGATTCGTAAGTGGCGACCGTGCGCTCTTGGTCTTGGTGACTCTTTAACGCTTTCAAAACTTCGGCGGGGGTGGTCTGCCGACTCTCCACTTCCATCTGAGTAATGTGGCGCCTGAAACGGGGTTTCCGCTGAATCTACGCACTAGATTCTATGGACTGGACAGGAGCATGGACCGTGCCAATGTATATACAGGTGCAAATCTATACCTCGTTTTTTCGTCAAATTTAGAGTGATTTAGAGTGAATTTAATTTCGTACATTTTTAGGTGCATGCTCATACCTGTACCTGTATCTGGGGGTTGCGTATAGGCCCGCCCCTTCCAGTCGAAAGTTATCCTCCTCCAAAGCTCCATTCCCCCCCCCCCAATTAGCTGTAAACGAAAAAACAATGCGGGCACATGATCAGAGACATTAGAATGAATACAGTAGCTATTTAAATAATAATATGTACTCCTACCTAACATTAGAATACTGGGGGAGTATTTATTTATTTATTTATTATTTTTTTCAACAAGAGTCGCTCCCAATTCCCTTCATAGCCGTTCAACCGCTTCAGTGGGTCCTCTAGAATGTTTCGAGTGTGATGATGGCGTCGCCTCGTTGTCATTAGCGGTTACATGTCTGTACTACCATATGCATTCTCCTCCCTGCACCTACACAATCTCCTCGTCCCGTTGACCAGTCTCTGCCAGTGTCTCCGCTACCTTGTCCAGTCTGGGCGGGATGGTGCTCTTGACCCAGAAGTTCTGGACAAGCGTCAGTGCAAAGAGGTTCTGGAGCACCCTGACTGGGGTGTCCCTGTACAGCTGGGCCACAGCCCTGCTGAACTTGGGGTAGAAGACGTTGAGGTCGGAGTCCAACACGGCGTTCACGTCGAACAGGCCCTTGGACAGCCGCAGCACGTACAGCGTCCAGTCGAAGACGCCACTGTACTCGCGTCTGGAATGGACGTAGGTGACCTTTTCAGAGACAAGGCGAAGGGACCAAGCGCCACTTTTGTCACGCTGTAAACCAAATTGGTCGACGGCTTGACGTGATCTATTTTTCATTTTTTTTTTTAAATTTCAGCGAATCATTCCTGACACATCGTTCGATGGTTACCATACCGTTTGCACTTATCCAGGAAGTCAAACGGTAACCGATTGTTCAGCTGGAGACAATAATCGAAGCAAATAACGCGAAAACTTTATTGGGGCGAATATTTATTGGAGAAGGGGTGCTGAACGCGTAATATTGGAGGGCAAACCCGTTGTGGGGCTGTGGCGTAGTCCGCAAGGCGTTGGATTCCTGACCGCGAGGTCTGGGGTTCCTCTGGGTTCGATTCCTTGCTGGGTGAAAACCACGGCAACCCCCTTGGGCAAGGGGTTTAAACCACAGCTCCGGTTTCTGGCTGTACCGTGGCTTCGGCCAAAAATCAGTGCGAGGTGGGGGCCCACCTTGCCTCGCGGCAGAACAACGCCCATGTTATGTATACGGCGCTGCCCTGTGATCAGTTAACGGCCATTGTGCTGTGTCAGGTGGTTGTCGTCAAAAATAAAGTTTTGAAAAAAAGTTAAAAATCGCTGCCCTTTTTTTGCGCGCACATACCGCGGCATTAAGGTGCAATGACAATTCCAAACCTCAATTCCATGCTTGATTTTGCGTTTCTATAAAAATTTGGATCCGAGTAGTCTTTTTGGTACGGCAAGTTGGGAATGGGTCTTGTATCATCCGCTTCGTGTTCCATGAACAATTGGTTGACCTTCTTTTGCAGCTCTCTAAATGCGTTGTCAAGCTGAAGCATCGTTCAGCGTAGAACCGATCGCATTCGAATAGATAGAACCCACTATTCACTAGGGATGAGCATGGGCCGGGCTGGGCCGGAATTCCAGGCCCGTTTTGCGGGCCGGGCCTGCGTTTTGAGGGTGCGGGCCGGGCCGAGACGGGCCGGACTATCTGGCGGGCCGGGCCGGGCCGAGATGTGCAGGCCCGTGCTCATCCCTACTATGCACAATAAACGGTAGTGTGTTGCGGAATCAGATATCGGCGGCAAATCGTTTCGTTTGAATAATTCGTTGAAAAATATAGAGTTTGCGGTATTAGAGTACATTTACAGTATGCACCGTACATGAGGTCCTTCTCATCCTTCGCTGCGACTTGGGGATCGATCGGCAAGCGTAGCCTGTCAGCGATTTTGGCAGCTAACATGATGAAGCTGCCTTCTTTTAGGACCATCAACGGCAAAAACTTGGTGACCAAAATTGCCTTCCGGGCGTCCTCGGCTCCCTTCCGCGCGTAGTGAAACGCAGTCGAAGAAATTGGCGCGGGAAAACCGCCGAACGCGACTGACCTGACCCCACCGAGTTGCTAAGAAATTGTTCGAGTGCGTGCGTGCGTGCGTGCGTGCGTGCGTGCGTGCGTGCGTGCGTGCGTGCGTGCGTGCGTGCGTGCGTGCGTGCATGCGTGCGTGCATGCGTGCGCGCGTACGTGTGTGCGTCCTAGAAACGTGTACCTGCAGTTGTGCAGCCAGATCTTCGACCTTCAAATTCTCTGGTGCCTTGTAGTCTTTTTCCAGAGTAGGAAAACCGCCAAATTGCTTGATTAATTCGAAAATGAATTTTGTTCGGCGCTTCAAGTTTTCCACCTTTGGCGAATTGCACGCTTGAAATTGGGCTTTGACGCGCCGCTTGTATGGTTGAGGATCGTCAAGCTAAAAAGAAAAAAAGAATTTCACTTTTTCGTTGCGGTTGTCAGCGGAATAGTGGTTGAGAGCTCTCGCAAACAGCACGTTTACGCAATGTGGATGAGAGATGGATTCGCACGCACGCACGCACGCACGCACGCACGCACGCACGCACGCACGCACGCCCTCTTTGCTGACCGGAATCTTCTTAATCTCCTCCAGCAGCCTCAAATCGACGCGCCTTTGAGCCGCCGAATTTGTGCTCAGTTCGCCCAAGTTCTCCCTGTAGTTTTTGCAGGTGAAATTGGAGAAACTGTCACAAGGAGAGGCTGAACTGCTCATGTCGAGCATTTTTGTTAGATGATCCGATAGCAGTTTGTGTCCGGCCGAATACGAGAATTCGGACTCCGACTGTAAGCCTGGCTCTGGAAATCGCAAAAATGTGCAATACTACAGGTACGACACAGGTACAGGTACGATATGGGTACAGAGACAGTACAGGTACTACTAAAAAAATAGTTACTACGATACTACGATTCTACAGGCATTCGATCAGACCGTTGAATTGCTGAAAATGTTTGAATATTGACGTTGCTTGTAAACTTTGCAAATAAATATATAAATTTTAAACACTCCAATAGTGCCCTCAGAGGAGGAGAGGTTGGAAGTATCGTCCCAGGACAAAGGGCAAAAATGACACATGAAGAAAAATTCGTAGAAACTGCACGACGCGAAACATCTATCACACCAAATATTCATCATGTAGTACACCTTGCATTAATGCACCAGAAACTATACCATTAGTATTACAACCTCAGGCCGACCAGGGAGAACTATTCACGTGGGGGAGGGCGACTATTGAAAAATTTACGGTATGTACTTGTCCCACTAAACCGATGAAAGCGAAGGTCACATACCAATTTCAACTTGATCAAAATTCGGATTCGCTTTTGCGATTAACTCTTCGAGATTGGAGATAGACGGACCATCACTAATGTCAAAGCCTTCAACTGTGCTGCCAATTTCAGCTTTCACCCGTACTTCTGTGGGATGGTCAGCTCTGAACATTGACTTAGAGCTGCTTTTACAGTAAACAGCAGACTAAAAATATTAAATGAATACGCTGACTTTTCAAACTCCGTGACAGTGACAACCATATCACCCAATCCATTCTGAAGAAGTACTGTTTCGACCTGAAAAAAAAACATGTTTTTATAAATGAGTCAATCTTAAAAAAAATTCGCACCTGCGAAGCATATCTCGCAGCTGCCAGTACAGTCGTCATTTTGGTGAAATCCTTTAGTTCTTCTCTGAATCGCTCATTGTGGTCAGTAAACTTGACGGCGTAGTAATTCGTGACTTTTTGCTGAGGTGCGGGCTTACAGCCAGTTGCAACGCTCAAAAGAGCAAATAATTGCACGCCCAAAAGCGCGTTTGTTATAGCTGCACAGCTCATGGCGTGTTTCATAAACAACAGCCTTCACCAACGCAACGAATCGGTGCTATGGAAGTTGGGGACGGTGGTGTGCGCTGCTATAGATGGAGATAAGCGACTAAAAAGAACTGCACACAAGAAAAGGTGGGTTTCACGAATGCAATGTAACGCCCAGAGAACGAAGAGAACGAAACGTGCCTGGAGATTCAGGCCGGTGACGTATCTACATGTGTCGGTTGTCTAGAAGTGTCGGCCGACACTTCTAGATAGACAACTAATATAGATACGTATCTATATTATAAAAGCACATTGTCTGTCTGTCTGTCTGTCTGTCTGTCTGTGTGCAACGCAGCGCAGAGAGTTGTGCTGGATGGATTGAACTGAAATTTTGTATGAAGCTGCCGTGGGAAACTTCACCGTCATTTAAGGGCCGGATTTGCGATAGCTACCGTTATCCGTGAGTTATGCAAATTTCGCATACGTGTTTGATCGAATTTGAGAATTCAGTGTCAATTCTGCTTGGGATATATGTAGTCGACCGTGCTGATCACGAATATCACATCCGTTTTTCAGTGCGATACCGTAATCGCGAGATACGACGCATTGAATATGCAAATTGCGTTTCATCGAATTTGAGAATTCAGCATCAAATCTGCTTGGGATATATGTAATCGACCGTGGTGATCACGAATCTGGCATTCGTTTTCCAATCTGCTACAGTAATGACAAGATATAGCATTATCCTTTTCTACAGTAGTATGACTGTTTGTGGGTTTCTGTCTGCAATGCAGCTTGAGCTGAAATGTTATATGAAGCTTGCTTGGCACATTTTACCATCAAAATAAGAGTGGCACTACTGAAGCTATCGTAATCCATGCGTTATGCAAATATAAATAAATTATATGATAATACAGCACATTTTATGCGTGCTTCCGACTTATCAGAAGTGTTTAGAAAACAGTTGCGTGCAGATCAATGGTGTAGTGGTTATGATGTCCGTTACTTTTCTGGAGGTCCTGGGATCAAACCTCTGCCATAAAAATACTTGTAAACCGATGAAAACTTTCTTTATTTTCGGCTTTAGGCTTAGTCCAGACTTTGCTGAGGCTTATGCTTTGGCTTTGATTTGGCTTAGGCTTATGCTTCGCTTAGGCTTAGGCTTCACTTAGGTTTCGGACGCAGCGGACGCGGATGCAACAATTGTGCTTTGCCAAAAAAAGACGACGTAAGGAAGACACAAGCCCAAGCCCGCCGAAAACCGCCCGCCCACGGCGCGCTGGAATGGAATCGGAAGCGTCGGGCCGCGATCCTAGCTTAGACCAGGTCCAAAGGCTTTGCGCCTGCAGATTAAGGTGCATGAACATATGTGAGCAATTATGCAGATGACAAAAAAGCCAATTATTATTAGCTGACTCTGAAGGGCTGATTAAAACAATTAGCAATTTTGCTGCAGCAATTTACAGATTCGTCATTGTTGTTTTTAAACTGAGCATTCATAGCATGGCTTTATGACACATTGTATTGATGATGAGTCACTACTGAGGACATGAAAATATTGATACTGAATCACTTCTGAGCACGTTTTTGATGATGAATGACAAACTACAAAAGAGATGAAAGGTTTCTCAGATATAGCAACAATCTCTGCCTATTGTCGCCCAGAACCCCCCATTGGTCATTGAGCTACTCGACCTTTGGGGGCCTCTGGGCGATAAACCATTTTTGGGCTCTCCATTCTCTCCAGCCCCCCTCCCCCCGCCCCTTGCATCGGTTCATGGTCTTCTTTGTGTGCGCGTTTTGTGCATGTTTCGGATCGTTCGTGTTGGGTTGCGAGAGCAAAACGTTTTTGAACATACAGCACATACAAACAGACACACCGAAAAGCCTATGCTCTCCCCCCCCCCCCGCCACATAGCATCACCACAGAAAATAAAACAAAACTTCTTCAAACGAGTCTCAGTGCATGTCTCCAATTTAAGTCGTGGGTGTGTTGATATGAAATTTATTTAAAACAGAGTGGGTGTTACACGCAATTCTGTAGTATTCATGCAAATGCGTTGGTTGACATGCATTGGCTTTGGTTGACCTGCATTCCAACACTTTGCAGTTTTATCATTGCAGTGATTTATCATTGTACAACTGAGTATTCTCAACATTATTTTATTTCATGAGACAAATTGATGTTGAACCACTTTGGAGCACTTTGCAAGCAGGAGTCCTGAGTTCGAAGCGGCTAGTATGTATCTACATGTGTCGGTTCTATATACAAGTGTCGGTCGCCGGTTGTAAACGCCGCCGGTTCCAGCAGTGATGAAGCAAGCATTAGATGATTCCATCAGATTGGCTTGGCTTGGCTTGAAGCCACAAGTCCTACTGGTGCATTCCCAGTCGCATACGTTTGTCTCGATGGCTTCTTTAGAGTTCACTTATGGCGGCATGCCAGATGCCGAGTACCACAGCATTTGGTTCTACTTGAAATTTCGAAAGTACCTCGATGAAGCTTACTCTTCATTGGACGTCCTGCGGCGTCGCTGCAAGGCGTTTCGGCTGTCTGCAGACGAAAAAGAGCTGCTCTTCGTAAAGGTATTCTTGCTGCGGTGCTCTCTTACTTTAGTGTTCAATGTGTTTTTATAGGACTCGAAGGGAAGTGGCTCTTTGAAAGAGAGGCTTGTCGTCAGACTGGGAGACGTCGAGAGCGTCGTGCGCCGCGTGCACGAAGCGACCAGTCATCTGGGCATGCAGAATACAAAGGGAGCAGTCGTCAGCGACTTCTACTGGAAGTCGATCGAGGTTAATTATTATTACACGTTATTATTTTATTCGCACATGTCAAACAGAAAATATCTCGCTTGTGTTCAGCGTGACGTCTGCAACTTCGTGCGGTGTTGCGAACGGTGTCAGAAGAATGGCGCTCTGTCAGTGCCTCCTCAGACACTGCCCGCCCACCACCCAGGCCCGGCCCGGCCCAGCCCGCACCTCCCAAATTGTAGGCCCAAGCCCGGCCCGGCCCAACATCAAACGGCTCAGGCCCGGCCCGGCCCGAAATTTCTTACAGTATAATTCCGTTGTGAGGCGGCTCATACAAACACGCATCACAACTGCCTCTTCACAAGGAGCCAAAAAGACGATTTCGCGTTCCTGCTAAATAAATCAATGAGCTGCTCAACTAACGATGCAATCACAAATTCGACTGCATCTCTTGTTGAGCAACGCACAAGGTAGAAACACTGCCAGACCCATCCAAGCCTGATGGAACGTACAGCAGTGACTCTGGTAAGCGATTCTGGTGAGATTCGGCGTACGCACGCACGTACGCGATCACCCACTCGCGCACTCTATATGACCCTCAGGTTTTGACACGACATGGCACGATAGTTTGAATACACTGTAATGCAAGACCAAGTTTGACTAGGTAGGTATGCGCAGGATGGAGAGCAGCTCTTTGAGCTGCGCTTGATGTCGTCGATGGTGGGTACACTCTGATAGATAATTCACGCACGCAACTTTGAAAAACTATAGAATACAAACAAACATTTGTAGAACGCATCATTTCCACGAAATGCTCAGGCCCGGCCCGGCCCGGCCCACCGCCCAAAAAGTAGGCCCAGGCCCGGCCCGACCCAACTTTTGGGCCCAGTTTTGGCGGCCGGCCCGGCCCGTTTCGTTCTCTAGAACGCCAGTGCCAATGAAGCCATACGGCCAAGCCAAGTTCAGTTCCGACAGATTTTAATTACAATCACCTTGTGCGTTGCTCAACAAGAGATGCAGTCGAATTTGTGATTGCATCGTTAGTTGAGCAGCTCATTGATTTATTTAGCAGGAACGTCAAGGCGAGTCATTGGTAGTGAATGCTTTAAAAGTTTCATCACTGGATAATGAGATATGACCTCCCGAACCTTCCAAAAATTATTTTATTTTTATTTTTTTTTAATATTTTTTTTTGTTAAACTAATCGGTATGAAACTTTGCAAGCATATGCTGCATACAATCAGAAATTAATCCCCCAAATGGATTCTTTCTAAGTGCCCACAATCTTGAGATCCAGAACACTTAGTAATGTTGCATCTTGGACAACAAATCGAGAGGTCGCTGGTTCGACTCCCGCTGGCGTCTCTGCCATCTCCTGAAAACCAATCAATACTGCGTTACCCCAGTGTCATTTCCTGCACCACCCATGTGGTCCCACGACACCTCCTACATTTTTTTAGTTTTTTTTTTCGTTTTTCTTTTCAGATGTTAAAATATTTTTTGGCTGACTTTATCAAAGCAGTGAACATCAAGTGCTTTTGGGATGTGCACTCTCATGTGCAACCCCACAAGGCGCGCATGCATGCAATGCACGTACGCACGCTCACACGCACGCACGCATGCGCGCGCGCGCACGTCCGTACTCTCGCACACACGCACACACACCCCAACGCACGCACGCACGCCCGCACTCTCGCATGCAGGCACTCTCGCACGCACGCACGCACGCACGCACGCACGCACGCACGCCCCCACGCACGCACGCACGCACGCACGCACGCACGCACGCACGCACGCACGCACGCACGCACGCACGCACGCACTGACGCACGACTGCACTCACGCACGCACGCACGAATGCACTCTCGCACGCACTCACACCCGCACGCACGCACGCCCGCACTCTCGCATGCACGCACTTTCGCACGCACGCACCGACGCACGCACGAACGCACGTCCGCACTCTTGCACGCAAACACCAACGGACGCACGCACGCCCGTACTCTCGCACTTACGCACGCACGCACGCACGCACTCATGCACGCACGCACGCCATAGTTGACCACCATCTTGGCCACGCAGAGGGCCACGTAGGACGCGTCCTCAACGGGCATGCTGATGGTGGTGGCGTCCTCGTGGTCAGGCTTGGGGTAATGAGCGCGTCACACGCCACTCGCTGCGCGCGCGTGCGCAAGCATGCATGCAGGCACGCACGCACGCACGTACTGGAACCACTGTATAAGGAATAGGAAAAACCACTGTATTAAGGAAAAATTTGCAGGCAGCTGCAAAAAAGGAGAATATGTGACTTTCCCAGACTGAACTACAGAAACAACAATGGTAGAACATTGCAGTCAAGTCCACTTTGAAAAATGATTGTATAAGAGCATTGCAGTTGATCTGGAGTCCACTTTGAAAAACGATTGTATAAGAGCATTCAACGATAGGAACCATCGATTTGCCTGTCACATATTCGGCGTTTTTATCGCGAGCTATTTTATTTCAGAAAACGGCACGCACGCACCAAGTAATGATACTTTTTGGTATGGTATGGTAAATTGGGTTTGCAGAACAGCTCCATAAATTATACCTTAACAGCCTGTTGTGTACACAGTGCATACACTCTCTGGGGCAGCGTATGGCCTAATGGTAGAGAATCGGCCTCTTGCGCACATGGTTCTGGGATCGATTCTTGATGGAGCCACTAGATCAAGTGATGCCCTTTCAATGTACTTTCTTGTGCCATCACTGCTCTAGATTACAGATGGCGTTAGCACAACGAACTTCTAGCAGTGTGATACTGTCCATACAGCGATCCCGACTGCACACGTGTTTGCAGAACAGAAGAATTAGGAGATACCATAAGTGTGGTAGATTCAAAATTATCGATTCGTTCAATCGTCATATGTATTTCCGTGTCTGTGGGCGCGCGTGCGTGCGTGTGTGCGTGCGTACAAATGTAGGTGAGCCACCCTCCTATGTAGGAAGTTTTTGCTAGGAAGTGCTTTTGTATAGCCACTTGTCTTGTTCCTGTTTCTGTTTTGTTTGCACACCCTATATTTGGTGTGTTGGAGTTCTGACAGTGAGAGTTGAAGAAAGATTACGGAAAAATTTGCAGGCAGCTGCAAAAAAGGAGAATACCGTAAATCCTCCAAAGAACGCCCCCCCTCCAATGAACGCCCCCCCTCCAATGAACGCCCAGGGTAGAGGGTACGTTTAAAAAATAAACGCCCACTCTCCAATGAACGCACAGGGGCGTGCTTTGGAACACAGTTATGCAGTGACATGCTTGTCAAAACCGGTATTGTCAAGCGGTACTCTACGTTTGGGTACTGTATATGGCTTGTACGCACTAGAACAGCTATTGTTTAGCCACTGCAGAAGGCGATTTGCACCAATGACTGTGCAATTTTCATGTTTAACTAACGATTATTGGGTCTGCACAGCATTGTTGCAACGCCATTTAGTAGTTGAGTTTATAAACGCCCCCCCCCCCCCTCCAATGAACGCCCCCCCCCCTCCAATGAACGCCCAGGGTGGAGGGTGGGTTGAAAAAATAAACGCCCAGGGCGTTCATTGGGGGATTTACGGTATGTGACTTTACCAGACTGAACTACAGAAAAAACAATGGTAGAACATTTCAGTCAAGTCCACTTTGAAAAATGATTGTATAAGAGCATTGCAGTTGATCTGGAGTCCACTTTGAAAAACGATTGTATAAGAGCATTCAACGATAGGAACCATCGATTTGCCTGTCACGTATTCGGCGTTTTTTACCGGTCGCTGCATAATGACAGACTGCACAAAGTACAGTGGTGTGGGACTTACGCATAACAGAGATATCCATAGTGCATATCCACAGAAATGCACACACTCACATGCTCGCGCGTGCATGGACGCACGCACGTACCTGTATGCACAAACGCGTGCACGCACGCACGCGCGCCCACAGACACGGAAATACATATGACGATTGAACGAATCGATAATTTTGAATCTACCACACTTATGGTATCTCCTAATTCTTCTGTTCTGCAAACACGTGTGCAGTCGGGATCGCTGTATGGACAGTATCACACTGCTAGAAGTTCGTTGTGCTAACGCCATCTGTAATCTAGAGCAGTGATGGCACAAGAAAGTACATTGAAAGGGCATCACTTGATCTAGTGGCTCCATCAAGAATCGATCCCAGAACCATGTGCGCAAGAGGCCGATTCTCTACCATTAGGCCATACGCTGCCCCAGAGAGTGTATGCACTGTGTACACAACAGGCTGTTAAGGTATAATTTATGGAGCTGTTCTGCAAACCCAATTTACCATACCATACCAAAAAGTATCATTACTTGGTGCGTGCGTGCCGTTTTCTGAAATAAAATAGCTCGCGATAAAAACGCCGAATATGTGACAGGCAAATCGATGGTTCCTATCGTTGAATGCTCTTATACAATCGTTTTTCAAAGTGGACTCCAGATCAACTGCAATGCTCTTATACAATCATTTTTCAAAGTGGACTTGACTGCAATGTTCTACCATTGTTGTTTCTGTAGTTCAGTCTGGGAAAGTCACATATTCTCCTTTTTTGCAGCTGCCTGCAAATTTTTCCTTAATACAGTGGTTTTTCCTATTCCTTATACAGTGGTTCCAGTACGTGCGTGCGTGCGTGCCTGCATGCATGCTTGCGCACGCGCGCGCAGCGAGTGGCGTGTGACGCGCTCATTACCCCAAGCCTGACCACGAGGACGCCACCACCATCAGCATGCCCGTTGAGGACGCGTCCTACGTGGCCCTCTGCGTGGCCAAGATGGTGGTCAACTATGGTGTGCGTGCGTGCATGAGTGCGTGCGTGCGTGCGTGCGTGCGTAAGTGTGAGAGTACGGGCGTGCGTGCGTCCGTTGGTGTTTGCGTGCAAGAGTGCGGACGTGCGTGCGTGCGTGCGTCGGTGCGTGTGTGCAAAAGTGCGTGCATGCGAGTGTGCGGGCGTGCGTGCGTGCGGCGTTGTGTGCGTGCGAGAGTGCGGACGTGCGTGCGTGCAAGAGTGCGGACGTGCGTCAGTGCGTGCGTGCGTGCGTGCGTGCGTGCGTGCGTGCGTGCGTGAGTGCGTGCGTGCGTGCGTGCGTGCGTGCGTGCGTGCGTGCGTGCGTGCGTGCGAGAGTGCCTGCATGCGAGAGTGCGGGCGTGCGTGCGTGCGTTGGTGTGTGTGTGCGTGCGTGCGAGAGTACGGACGTGCGCGCGCGCGCATGCGTGCGTGCGTGTGAGCGTGCGTACGTGCATTGCATGCATGCGCGCCTTGTGGGGTTGCACATGAGAGTGCACATCCCAAAAGCACTTGATGTTCACTGCTTTGATAAAGTCAGCCAAAAAATATTTTAACATCTGAAAAGAAAAACGAAAAAAAAACTAAAAAAATGTAGGATGAGTCGTGGGACAACATGGGTGGAGCAGGAAATGACACTGGGGTAACGCAGTATTGATTGGTTTTCAGGAGATGGCAGAGACGCCAGCGGGAGTCGAACCAGCGACCTCTCGATTTGTTGTCCAAGATGCAACATTACTAAGTGTTCTGGATCTCAAGATTGTGGGCACTTAGAAAGAATCCATTTGGGGGATTAATTTCTGATTGTATGCAGCATATGCTTGCAAAGTTTCATACCGATTAGTTTAACAAAAAAAAATATTAAAAAAAAATAAAAATAAAATAATTTTTGGAAGGTTCGGGAGGTCATATCTCATTATCCAGTGATGAAACTTTTAAAGCATTCACTACCAATGACTCGCCTTGACGAATTGTTCGCGAAAATCAAAAAAAAATTGGGGGTTTACATGGCTTTTTTAGAGTTTTACTCTTGTCAGAACTATCGAAAAAATTCGGCTACGGCGACATGGACGTCGGAGCCGCCTGATTTGCTGAAAGTGAAATGCTACATGTCTGGGCGGTCAACTTTCACCATTATAGCGAATCTCTCCGATGAGCGGTTGAAGCGCCTATAGGTGACAAAGTTTTGGCCAAAAAAACGGCTGTCCAAAAAATCGGGCAAAATCGGCCATAACTCAAGATTGGAATCGACTAGGAGCAAATGCATTGGAGGTCGAAATTGCCATCATAGACTGTGTATCCATGCCAAGTTTCAGCCCAATCGCTAGCGGCGTTCGGGAGCGGCGGTCCAAAAAAGTGGCAGAGAACAAGAAAAAAAAAAACCCGCGTTTCCACAACATTTTCGGAGGTATCGGCCCCTTGCAGCCAAACAAGGAAACGCGTTATGGCGCGTTCGACGCCCCAGAAGAAGGCGGTTTATTTGAGCCATAACGCGCTAAAATCCGTTCAGGCAATCAAAAGTTATAGGCGATCGAAAATTCAAAAACCCGCATTGAGAAGTCGTCACATATTAGGGTTGTACGCTGACGCGTACACCCTGATTTACTTGAATTCCTGTTGCTGTTCTGATCTGTTATTTATGTCCAGTAAGTTGCAACACTTGTTGATGATGCTCGGAGATGGATGGTGATGTATGATGATGTGAAACAAGCGTGTCAGTCAGGGGATGTACATACCGTAGATCCTCTAATACTGTTAACCAGAGGCAAAAAGAAGTATCATATGATTTGCGTTATACAGTGCTTCTGTGCTTCAAGCAGTTATACAGTTATACAGTGCGTTATACAGTGCTTCTGTGCTTCAAGCAGTGGTTATGTTTCTGTGCTGTGGTGTGTACCTAGGCACGCTACACCCATTTATGAGTGACATTCCAGCTACTTTCACTTGTTTTAATCACTTCAGGAACGCTATGCGCCTTCAATAATGTTCCTGGGTAACGAGAGTACGGTATAAGTGAAATCCTCCAGGGCACTATTGGAGGAATCACGATCCTGACGAGACTGAAAAATAATTTCGGACATTGCAAGTAGAGTTGTAAAAAAAAAACAAATGGAAAATTCTGGTGTTTTTTTTTTAAAATAAAACCGTTTTATTTTTGAAAAAGTGCGTTTAATTTTGAACTTTTAAAAATCACCTCAGAACGTAGTCTGGACAAAGTAGAGGGTATTCTAACGAGCTTAGGACGTATAAGTAGGCGCAGCAAGAGCACTCTTGCATGATTTGATACTCATAAGCTTTCAAAACAAGCTTTGAGGACAACCAGAGAGCACCGTGTACATATATACCATGTACAACATGTACGATGTGGACCGTGTTCCGCATTCAACGACGTAGCAGTTCAGCTCGCTATTTACAGCGGAACTTGTGCCTGTCAAGATCTCACATGCGCCTGTGGCGCATAGTTTTGGCCGATCGCCAGCTGCAGTGAAGACACTTGATCACTTTGTCGACATTTAGTTCACTTCTGGGTGGCTTCTGTGCTGTCAAAGTAATGAAGTATGACTGCAAATACATAGGCAAGTCATACAATACATCACCAATATTTGTGCAATGGGCGTCAAGTTACAAACACACATTGGCGTATTATCCACAAAAGTTGCAAAAAGTAACCAAAAAATAAAAAAAGTTTTTTCACAGAAAAAAAACGAGAGCCAGGTTTTTTTTAATCTAACCGGTTGGAAAAAACCTTAACAACTCTAATTGCAAGACACTTATGCGATCGGTGGTGTCGAGTGGTGTCTAGAGTCGAGTCGGTGATACGGTACTCGATCGGAAACCAGAGTGGCATGTTCGAGGGTCATTGTCGAACCAATCCAGCAACAGCCGCAAGCAAAAAGCGTCAGTTGCATGAAATTGCAGTTGCAATGGCGCACACTCCCCAGGCTTCTTGGTTGAATACATATATATGCATTGTGCAATGTTTATGATCAGCTGCGACGAGCACTACAGCTTTTCGTTTCGCTGTCGCTCATTTGCCAGCCGTTGGCTCTTTCGCGTCCGGCAGTTTCGACCTCCAGCCTTCGCAGCAGTCGGGCGCGTCCCGCTCTAAATTTGAAGAGGCGGTTACGGTATCGCGCTCGTTTAAAAAATCACTGCAGGTCCGTACACGACAGTGTCACTCCACCCTCCCCCCCCCGCCAGCAGGTTCAGGTCGACTTCACCAAGCGCTCCAGGGGCACTATTTGAAGATCTGCGGTGCACTTTCGAAAAACTTTTAAATTCGATTTCTTTTTGCGCCGAGCCTGCGGGGAAACGGTACCTCTTTTGTGGAAAGGAGGGGAGCAGGGGGAAAGGCTAGGTAGTACTATAGTAACTCGGTAAATCAATCACCTTGAATACGTGCACGTCTTTTATTGATGACGTTGTAAGTAGTTGGCAGCCTTGGAGCGTCGCCATTTCGTCTGGTCCTATGGAGCGCTGACGGCGTGCCAGCGGCGGAATCTGACGAATTTGACAGAATTCGTTTAAGGGGTACTATGCTAATCGCAATACCACAAAAAGAACCCATTATTCCCCGTCTCCCTATGAGGAGGGGAAGGGGGGTACTACTGAAGTCTAAAGAGGGGTAGTGCAATTTGGACATCATAAGTAATTGCGAGGCACTACGAAACTGGAGGGGGCCCAGTTTGATTATTTTATTGCGGGCTAGTGCGGCTGCCGAAGCCTGTTCAATGTGAGTAATAACAACGCTTCCTGCTCCATCAATTTTAGCTTGTTTGACTCTATTAAAATTTTATTTTGTTTTTTTTTAAATTTCATCTTAGAAAACGAGGCTAGCGCCATATGACTATACAAACTCCTCAGAGGCAAACCAAACTCACAAAGCGTCGTGCAAAGTGCAGTAGCAACAATAACGCAGACGGCAAAACGGTTCATGCTTACAAACTAACATGCAATGCAGTTTAGAAGTGTATGGGAAACTGGGTGTCTTTAAGAATTGGCCCTGACAGATGCATAAACCATTTTGCATTGATTTTTCAAATCAGCTAAAATTCAGCATACAAACACGCTTGACAGGAGATTCCGCATTGAATTGCGAGCCCATAAATTATTCAAAATGTGATCTAAATAAGTAATTCATTAAAGTGCAAGCAAATTCAAAGTGATTACTAGTGCGCGAAACACGCTACCGTAAATCCTCCAATAGTGCCCCTGGGTCTCCTCTCCTTACTCGGGGGCACTATTGGAGGGGCTCTATACTGTCAACCTAAAAAATTTTGTATGGAAATTTAAATTTCGCTGTCAAAATTGCCGATTTGTCAGGGATTTTGATCACGTTTTCCTCATTTATTGGTTGATTTACTGTTCATGGTTGCTGAAACGTCTACTATTGGCTAGGTAGCAGTAGTGTACATTGTACGTACCTACCACTTTATTGTTGCCCATAAAAGGCACATCGCATAAAGTATCTCATACCTACATAATACCCCTTACCTCTTACACCTGACCCTGTCCGCCGGTCCATAGTCAATTTTTTTTTCTTAACTTTACCCCTGGGGCACTCTTCCAGAGGCTCTTTGAAGGTTCCTACCATAGATTTGCACAGTAACTCACCAGAATCGTGCGCCAAGGTCAACGCCACGAAGAGAAAAAGCAGCGTTGCGGTCGTTCCTCGCACCATCTTCGTTCGGTTTGCCCTTTGAATATACAGTATGTATACCCATTGCAGCACACAAGTATTACAAGGCAATCCTTGCCACATCTCCGAGACCCCCCCCCCCCCCTCCACTGGTACTGGAACGACTTGTCATTTATCTTCCCACCTTCCCACTCGGTCAGACAATGGTGTTGCATGGGAACAGTTTCGAGTGCGGGCAAAACGAAATCCTGAGAAAACAGCGCCAAATCTCGAGAATGTGCTGTACCAACAAACCTTTTTCTTGATTAGAGAAAATTGAATCAAACACGCGCCCGAATACGCAATTCTTCCTTCCGACTCCACAAAAGAGCTTGAATAAACATTGAAAGGCGGAGCTGCCTTTTATCCATTTGGGGGCCTGTGAACGGAACTTGACAATTCAGATTTCAGATTCAATTTGTCCACACCTGAAAAGTGGAAGTGTGAGAGAGTCATCTTCTTCACATCGCATATGATGCCGTCATTATTCACTGTTCATTCTTCGGCTGAGAAGCGCCTTCACACGGCTCCTTTTCTCACGCAATCTCTAAAAGGCACACACAAATTCAATCGCAACATTTGTGTCCATGCTGATTGATGCGACAGGAATTTGCACGAAAGTTGAATCTAGCAATCTCATTAGTTGAATTATGGCTGAATACACAGGCTTTATGGTAAATGCTTTGAAATTATTATATTGACTGGCAACCTCTGGTTTTTCATGTTCACTTGCTGTGAACCCATTGAAGACATGCACGCAGAACACTCTACCAATGGAGTACTGTTGAACGAGTGTGCAAGGGCACACAATTTGGAGTCATCAAAACCTGCCCCAAAACCCACAGTACTTATGATTAGGAGACACTATTGGGACTGACAGGTGGCAAAACACCGGTTAAGTTGGATATAATAGAGCTTATGATTTGTCGTAACCGGAAACTGTCATTCCCAAGCAGCACTTATACGAAGAGTGAAACGATTTTCGCACAGACAGTTTCTTTTCCTGTACAGCAAAGCAAGTAGCGAGTACCGCAAATGGAGGTTATTTTCATGCATTTTTGAACGAGCATTGGAGGCGGCACTTTTCTGTGTAACAACGTGCGGTATATCGCTAAAGGGGGGGGGGGGATTTACCCATAGTTCGCCAGAGACCCAACAACGATACGATTGCCCGCGAATCGTGTACTCGTCTTAAATGTTTCAACCATTTTTGATAATAAAGGCATCACGTTTTCGATCCCAATTTTCGTTCTGCGCGAACGCAAACTAAAACAAGGCTTTGCAGTACAACAGGACACAGAGTCCAATTTCCAGTTCTTCTCACCCCCCCCCCCCCACTAGCTGCATATGGTGGCAGTGATGAGCGAATGGAAGCGTTACACTGCACATAGGTCAAAATGTTCCAACACTCGAATAGCGCACCGGCGACCAAACCATGCCAGCCTGGCACACATTTTGAATGGCGGCAGATGGCGGAAGCGTCGTCCCACTGAGGAACGCGTGGCAGACGTGGGCGGTGAAGGCCCATGACGAACATGTTGTTGTTGTTGTTGTTGGATTAGGGGAAACGCTAGGAGGCCGTCAATGGCCCATATAGCCATTGACGGCCATTGATAGCCAATGGCCCATAGCATGCGGCCCGTCTAGGGCCGAATGATTAGCCTAAGACATTCGGAATAACCCAATCTGTGATATAGAGCAGCGGCATGCATTATGTCGCGTCGTTGACCTCAATTATTGTATTCTCCCCACAACATTTCAAGCGCATTTTCTTGCCCGCGCAAGCGCATACAATCGAATCGAGAAGCATATGGACAACTGGGGGCACACAATGACAGTTCTATGTACGTTATTGTCAAGGCCATCAAACAACCAAAGCTATCACAGCTGCGCCCAAAAAGAAGGCAAATCACTGGCCGGACGACGAAATTTCTCAGCTTTCTAAAATGACAGTCTCTAAAAAGTCAGAATTACTGTAATCTCTCCACTACAAAAATGTCGATCTACGCGCTACAGTGTACCTACGGCAGAGCACACAACGAGCAAAACGCGGTGGAAAAGCGCGATTTTAAAACTACCGCACCGCCTGTAGACTGGAAGGCAATTTGATTCGAATTAAAAACGCTGAATTAAAATTCAATTTCTCAGCCGCCGATCAGGATCATTGGGCGATTGGAGCCTTGAGCCAGCACCTCTGACAGGAAATGACACGCGCATACCATGACTGACACTACGTATTGTGAAAACCGCATTAGTGTTACGGAAAGAGGATTATTGTGTTCTAGCTAAAAGACTGTTGTAAAGGACACAACATAAATGGCGTGACCTGAGAGATAATGACTCAGGCGGAACAGAGCAGTGACCTAATGGCAACGACGATCCGCGCTGCATCGGTCAAGACGCTGGTCGGTAGCGTCGAGCCCTTCGACCCGTCGACAGACCGGTGGGAATGCTGGGCCGAGCGACTCAACGTCTTCTTCGACGTGAACGAGATCAGCGACGACAAGCGGAGGGCCGGCCTGCTGATCACCTTCGTCGGCGCCGAGCAGTATCGTCTGCTCTCGACGTTGGCAGCGCCCAAGAAGCCCTACGAGCTGGACTACGGCGAGCTTGTCGCGCACATGTCTGCGCAGTACACGAGCCGTCGCCTCGAGCTCAAGGAACGCGCTGCGTTCTACGAGCGTAGTCAACAGCTGGGAGAGTCGCTGACTCAGTTCGACACTGAGTTGAAGAGGATCGCCGACCGCTGCAGTTTTGGCGAGTTTCTCGAGACGGCGCTGAGAGATCGATTCGTGCTGGGCCTGCGCGACGAGGACGTCCGACGGCGGCTCATGATCGAAGAGAGCCTGACGCACAAGAAAGCCGTCGAGATGGCAACGTCCATGGAGCAGCTGCTCCGAGACAAGAAGCAACCGGTGGCGCGCGGCGACGCCGTCCTGAGCGCGTCAGCGCCTCGGAAGCCGGTTCGACCGCAGTTCCAGCCGTCCAAGCCTGCGGGTCCGCCCCAGAAGTGCACCGTCTGCGGCAGGACGAACCACACGAAGGAGAGGTGCCGCCTGAAGAACGCCACTTGCAGAGTCTGCGGAAAGGTTGGGCACGTCCAAGCCGTCTGCCGCGCCAAGGGGCGCATGAACGTCATCGGCGAGGAGAGTTCAAGCGCGGACGTGGTGACGATTGCCACGTCAGCTGACGAACAAGCCGAAGAAGCCCCGCACGCCACAGCGTCGATCAACGGCTATGTGGTCCGCATGCTGTTGGACACGGGTGCCATGCGGACGCTCGTCTCAGAAGCGACCTGGAATCGGCTCGGCGGCAAGAAACTGCAGAAGACGGGTCTGCAGCTCGTCACCTACTTGGGTGAGAGAATTCCGCTCCTGGGCAAGGCGACTGTAAAAGTGAAAATCCGCGGGAAAAGTGGGCAACAAACGCTGTTTGTGGCAGCCGGAAAACATCAAAATGTTATGGGCCGCGACTGGCTGCGAGTCTTCTACCCCCAACTGCTCGACGCCTGCTTAGTCGCAGCTACGACTACGACCTGTCCTGCGAAGCAGCAGAGAAAACTAGAACAGGTCCTGACCAAGTATGGCGACATTTTCAAGCCAGAGTTGGGAAAGTTGAAGGGTATCAAAGCCAGGATCGAGCTCAAGGACGGCGCCACGCCCAAGTTTCACAAGCCGCGGCCAGTCCCCTTCGCCAAAAAGGTGAAGGTTGATGAAGACTTGGAGCGACTCGTCAGATTAGGGGTGTTGACAAAGGTGAAAGTGAGCCAGTGGGCGTCTCCAGTCGTTGCAGTCAACAAGCCGGACGGATCGGTCAGAATCTGCGGCGACTACAAGGTTTCCGTCAATCCGCAGATCAATGTCAACCAGCACCCTCTTCCAAGGCCAGAGGAGCTCTTCGCTGGGTTGGCAGGGGGGAAGAAATTCTCCAAAATCGATCTCTCGGATGCGTACCTGCAAGTGGAGCTGGAGAACGACTCCAAACAGCTGCTCACCATCAACACGCACCAGGGCCTGTACCGCTACAATCGTCTGCCGTTTGGAGTCGCGTCAGCCCCTGCTATCTTCCAGAATCTGATGGAGCAAGTTACAAGCGGCCTCGCTGGCATTGGTGTCTACCTCGACGACATCATCGTCACAGGCAAGACGGACGAGGAGCACCTCGACAACCTCAAGGAGCTGCTGAAGCGCCTCAGCGAGTTCGGGCTGCGGCTGAAGAAGTCGAAATGCAAGTTCCTGGAGCCGTCCGTCGAGTACTTGGGTCAGATTCTGGACGCTGATGGGAGACGGCCTAATCCTGCCAAGACAGCAGCGGTTATCAAGATGCCGAGTCCCACCAACGTCAGCCAGCTGCGCTCCTTCCTGGGAATGGTCAGGTACTACGACCAGTATCTGCCAGGGCTCTCTAGCTTGGTGAAGCCGCTGAACGAGCTCCTCAAGCAAGATACCCACTGGCGGTGGACCGAAAGGGAAGAGCAAGCAGTGCAGAAAGTCAAAGAAAGACTGGCCGACCCCGAGAAGCTGGCGCACTACGACGCGGACTTGCCTCTGATACTGGCAACGGACGCGAGTCCTGACGGCGTGGGCGCCGTCCTTTACCACGAGTACGCAGACGGGTCGAGGCGGCCAATCGAGTTTGCTAGCAAGACGCTCACGAGCGCTGAGCGAAACTACAGTCAGATCGAAAAGGAGGGCTTGGGCATAGTGTACGGTGTCAAAAAGTTCCACTTGTACGTCTATGGCCGAAAGTTCCAGTTACTGACTGACCACAAGCCTCTGCTTGCCATTTTTGGGCCCAAGAAGGGTATCCCAGTAATGGCAGCAAGTCGGCTCCAGCGCTGGGCGATCATCTTATCTGCGTACGACTACAACCTCATCTTCAGGAGGACCGAAGAGCATGGCGACGCGGACGGACTGTCGCGACTGCCTGTCGGCTTCGACGCGGAGTTTGAGCAGCTCAAGTCTCTCCACCAGACCGTCTGCGCTGTGGAAGAGAATCAACTGAGGCAGCTGCCGGTCTGCGCGGACGAGATCAGAGAGGCGACAGCGTCCGACCACCTGCTCACGAAGGTGGTGAAGTACACGATGCAAGGATGGCCAGCGAAGACAGAAGATGCGCAATTGACGCCATACGCTCGGAGAAGGCACGAGCTCACCGTCTTCAGTGGATGCCTCCTCTGGGGACAGCGTGTGGTAGTGCCGACGTCGTTGAGAAGCCGAGTGTTGGGCGAGCTGCACAAGTCCCACCATGGAGTGAGCAAAATGAAGAGTGCGGCCCGTCTCTTCTGCTACTGGCCAAACATCGACACCGACATTGAGCATCTGTCGAAGCGGTGCGACAACTGCGCGCTCGTCAGCAACAACCCGCCAAAGGCGTCTCCAGTCTCCTGGGAACCGCCGGGCGGACCGTGGCAGCGAATCCACGTCGACTACGCTGGCCCGTTTGAAGGCGCAATGTGGCTGGTCGTCGTCGACGCGTTTTCGGGTTGGCCAGAAGTGCGCCGAACGAACCAGGCGACGTCAGAGTCTACGGCGGAGTTGCTGCAGGAGATCTTCGCCACGCACGGCCTCCCAGAAGTTCTCGTCTCTGACAATGGGACGCAGTTCACTTCAGAAGAATTCAAGCTTTTCTGCCAGAGGAGGGGGATAGGGCAGAAGTTTTCTCCCCCAGGACACCCACAGTCAAATGGCTTGGCAGAAAGATTCGTACAAACATTCAAGAAGGCCGTGTTGAAAGCGAGAGCGCCAACGATCAAGAAGCAAATGCGCGACCTAAACAACTACTTGGCCCAGTACCGCATCACGCCTCTGGCGGATACTGGCAAATCGCCGAGCGAGTTGCTCATGGGTCGCAGAATCCGAACGACGCTGGACCTCATGATTCCAAAGAAGGAGCAGGCGACGAAGACGTCCAGCAATCACGACTACAAGATCGGAGAGAAAGTCTGGGCAAAGAGCCTGCAGCCCAGCGGCGAGAAGTGGCTCAAGGCAGTGGTGTGCGATGCGCTGGGCGCCGTCATTCGGAAAGTGAAGTGCGAGGATGACGACAGAGTCTTGCGCCGGCACCGCAACCAGCTCAAGGCTCGACAGGACGACGCCCCAACACTACAGCCACCTGGCAGCGAACGATTGACAGCGGAGCCACAAGAACCGACGACAGCGGAATCAGCGAAGACGGAGCCAGAACTACGACGCTCGAAGCGACAGAGAAAGCCCGTCTCTCGCTACGGCTGGTCGTCACCGACGAAGGCTGGCGACTGATCGACGTCACCAGCAGAGGAGGAGTGACAGGAAATGACACGCGCATACCATGACTGACACTACGTATTGTGAAAACCGCATTAGTGTTACGGAAAGAGGATTATTGTGTTCTAGCTAAAAGACTGTTGTAAAGGACACAACAACCTCCATGCCTAAAATACTCCGTCAATTATTTAATTAATCCACTTAATTGACTGATCCACCTAAAAGTATACGGTATAATCGATATTCGGAAGCCACATTGATTGGATAGAAAATGCGAAAATTGCAGAAACTTGCGTCTCGAACAGTACATCAGAAGGGGGTCCGATCACTTACTGCGGGGGGATATTAACGGCTGATTTTTGCCAGACACGCTGTAAAATAAACAAAATAGTATAAAAATACTGTAATTGCATAATTCTATCAGTAGAATGGAGGGAGGAGAAACTTTTCCTATGCACGCTTGTTGTGCCCATTGCGCGCAGCCACTCTCTGACTGTCCCAATTAATTACGCCTAATTAATTAGCTCTAATTACCGGCGTGTCGACGCTTCTTTCGGCCGACTGCTTGGGCGATGAGTTGCTCGAGGAGCGCGTCGTCGGTCGTCGCCCTCAGCGCGTCGCGCAGAGACACCTCCGACTCGCCGTGCAGACACACCTGCCAATACCGTCAGATCTCTCTACAACAATTGCACCCCCTCCCTCCCCCCCCCTTCAATCATACCTGCAACTGGGTCTGGCAGAGTGGGGGGGGGGGCTAAAGACCACTATTTGATGGGGGAGGGGGTCAAAATAGGCCCCAAATAGTGTTTTAGCTGTTTTATGGCGATATGACACCGAAAAGCACTGAAAAACTCCAAAGGTTACACACTCTTATCCTCTAAGACAGAGTGAAAATCATATTGGAAAATTCTGGGGGTGTTGGAAAAATAGCGGGCCCCCAAAGGCCCCTCCCCCACCAGTTACAGGTATGAGTGGGGGGGGGTGGTAGACGTTCAGAATGTTTGGAAACTTTGCAAAATTGCAAAAAAAAAAATTGCGTCTCAACAGATACATTTGGGTCAAAGGTAGAGGCGTCATTTCGGTGCGGTAGGGCGGGCGCATGCGTACCTTTGTGTGTGCGCGCATTAATCAAGCATACGCTGACTAGTAAATCGCAAACCAAAAAAAAATAGAAATTAACAGAAATCTCCAAAAAGCGCCTTAAGATTGCCGTCGGCGGTGAGTCGAACGCGATTGCAGCCGTCGCAGAAGTGCTCCGTCATCGAGCTGATAAAACCGAACCTCCCAACTGCGTTCGGCAGCAAAAACGCCTTTAGTCGGAAATTTTGTTAATTAAACAAAATTTCCGACTACAGCGAACATACAACCGTACACTCTCATTCCCAAGCAGCACTTATACGAAGAGTGAAACGTTTTTCGCATAGACAGTTGCTTTTCGTGGACAGTGTAAAACTGCAGAAAAAAAAACAAGTTGAGAGTAGCGCAATTAAGCGTTATTTTAATGCATTTTTGGACGACCATGGGGGTGCTTTTCTGTAGAATGTACGGTATATCGCAAGGGGGGGGGAGGGGATTTACACATTGTTCAGCAGAGACACTACAACGAATCGAGTGCCCGTGAATCGTGTAGTCGTCTGAAATGTTTCAACCAATTTTGATAATAAAGACGTCACTTTTTGAGGGGCGATTGACGATACAAGAGCGATAATTTATGTAAATACCGAATAGTTTAAGTTCCGAAATTTGCATAGTACAGTATAGTTTAGTTTCTTTTCTGCCGAGCACCGAGAATCCGACGTGGTATTTAAGTGCGCCCTGTGACCCTCGCCCGTCAGTCCGACTGTTCGGTCGCGCGTTGTGTTTTGGTTTCCTTTTTCTGTCGCCCCGCTCCCCTTTGTCTTTGGAGTTTCTTTCCCCTTCCTTGTGTCGCCTTCAAAGAACCCCTTGCCGAAAAGGCATCGACCGTAGGTACCTGATCGAACGCACCCGAACCGCCCCGCTGCCACCGACGAGAGCAGCGGGGAAACGACAACACGACGACAGCAACGCAACATTTGCACATAGTCCTGGGGCTGTGGCGTAGTCCGTAAGGCGTTGGACTAATGACCGCGAGGTCCGGGGTTCGATTCCTTGCTGGGTGAAAACCACGGCAACCCCCTTGTGCAAGGGGTTTAAACCACTGCTCCGGTTTCTGGCTGTACCGTGGCCTTGGCCAAAAATCAGTGCCAGGTGGGGGCCCACCTTGCCTCGCGGCAGAAGAACGCCCATTGTTATGTATACGGCGCCGCCCTGTGATCCTGGTGATTCAGTTAACGGCCATTGTGCTGTGTCAGGTGGTTGTCGTCAAAAATAACGTTTTTTTTTAAACATTTGCACATCAATTCACGCAAAGTAAAATGGCCTTGGTAGCACACTAGAACAGAGTCCAATTCATAGTTATTCCCCCCCCCCCCCCCCCCCCCCCGGCCCCCCCCCGCTGGGGGGGGGGGGGGCCCGCTAAAAAACAAAAAATTTTACTTTTCTCCCCCAAAACAACACCAAACAACTCCTCCCTTACCAATATTCCTCCACAAAAAAAAAATCCATTTATATTAGGCTGGCCCTACAAAAAACTCGAGGAGGGGGGGGGGAGGAAAACAAGGGAAAGGAATCTACCCCCCCCCCACCCCCTTTTCTAGTATGGGGGGGAGCGATTAAGTAGTTAATAAACCACACCCACACCCCCCCCCCCACCCCCCCCTCCCCCCTCTGCCTTCCCCTGCCTTCCCCTGCCTTCCCTTTGCTTGCTTGCCTTTCCCTTGGCCTCGCCTCCTGCCTCCCTTGCCTCCCCTTGCCTCCTCTTCTTTCCCTTGCTCTTGCCTTTGTTTTGCTTTTCCTTGCCTTACCTTCCTCTTACCTTGTTTTCCCTTTCTTCTCTTCCTCTTCCTCCCTCTCCTCCTTTGTCTTTTTTCTCCCCTTGCTCCTCGCTTCTCGTGTGGGTGTGGGGGGGGTGGGGGGGTTTTGTGTCCTTTGGGGAGAGAAAAGAGAAAGAAAGGAAAAAAAAAAAAAAAAATTATCCCCCCGCCACACCCAAAACAACAACAAAACCCCCAAAACCCCCCCCCCGCCCCCCCCCCTTGGCACCCGGAGGGAGAGGGGAGAAAGGGGAGGAGGGGGGGGGGGCGGCGAACCGAGGAGCAGAGGGGGGGGGAACAGAAGAACGGGACACACAAAAAGAGACCCAAACAGGCGTCCCCCACCCCGGCTGTTTTCTCTCTCTTCCAAAACAAAAAAAAAAAAAAAAAAAAAAAAAAAAAAGAAAAAAAAAACAACGACACAAAAACAAACACAACACAAAAAAGAAATGAAAAAATTGACAAAAAAATACAATTCAATTAAAAATAAAGAAATGTTTCACTGTGTTCTTAAAGATTCCCCTTAGAAGGCGCTACATCAATTAGAAGCCGAGGGTAGTGAATCCGCGACTAAACCCTTATCTGATTCACTCCAACGTGGCACATGGCTAGGCTGGGCTGGGCTGTGCGCTTTCTACTGATTAATCGAGTTGGTCGCGACACGCGATCGCGTAATCTAGCCGTCTGCCAAACACAAGGCTATTCACGTATACCTGCAGCTGCAGGTACCTCTCTCTACCAGAATGTATAAACCAATGCACTCCTTTGCTCGTGATTGAACGTGTGAGTGCGTCGATATGATTGATGCGACCGTCTTCTTCTTGATTCCTTGCTCATTCCGCGTCCAGCCAGAAAAAGATAACAGTTAGTAAAGGTACAGGTACACAGAAGATTTAATCCAGGATGATGATCGATCATGATGACCCCTTGTGCCCTTGAGCCAGGGACCAACGCCACATTGCTTTGTTGTTTGGCGGCAAAACGCTCAAAACACATACCAATGTATACGTGTCCCCAAACGCCAAATAGCTACTACAGCAGTGCTATGTACATTCAAGGGCCGACAAACCATTCCAGCCTAGACAAACGCGTTTTGTTTTAGAACTTTGGAATGGAGGCAGGGCAGTAAAGAATGGAGGAATTGTAAAGGCATCGGCCGCAGCTTTAACCACAACTTTTGTATTCTCCCCACAACATTTCAAGCGCCCTTTTCTCCCCCCCCCCCCCGGCAATCGTGTACAATCGAGCAGCACATAAACAACCAAACTAATCATACCTGCAAGCGGGTCTCGCAGATTGGTGTGGGCTGGGGGTGGACCTTTATAAAACCGTAAATTCTCCAAAGAAGGCCCCCCCCCCAATCAACGCTCGGGGTAGAGGGTAGGTTGGAAAAATAAACGCCCACTCTCCAATGAACGCACAGGGCGTGCTATAGAACACAGGTATGCAGTGATATGCTTGTCAAAACAAGGCAATTATTATGAAATTATAATGTTGGCTGGCAACCTCTGGTTTTTCATGTTCACTTGCTCTGAACCAATTGGAGACATGCACGCAGAACACTCCACCAATGGAGTACTTGAACTAGTGAGCAAGGGCACAAAATGTGGAGCCTCCAAAACGTGCCCCAAAAACCCACAGTACTTATGATCAGGAGACACTATTGGGACGGACAGGCGGCAAAACACAGGTCAAGTTGGATATAATAAAGCTTTTGAGACTTTTCTCGGCGTAACTAAAAACTGTTATTCCCAAGCAGCACTTATACAAAGAGTGAAACGATTTTCGCACCGAGTTCTTTTCCTGTACAGCAAAGCAACCGAATAATTCAAGCTGCGGGTACCGCAAATGGGGCTTATTTTATGCATTTATGAACGAGCATTGGAGGGGGCACTTTTCTGTATAACAACGTACGGTATTTTGCTGACGGGTTTGGGGGATTTACACATTGTTCGGCAGAGACACTACAACGAATCGATTGCCCGCGAATCGCGTACTCGTTTGAAATGTTTCAACCACTTTTAATAATAAAGACGTCACTTTTTCGAGACTAATTTAACCAAAAATGAAAACCAAAAACAGGGCGTTGGCAGTAAAACAGGACACAGAGTCCAATTTCCAGTTCTTCTCCCCCCCCCCCCACTAGCTGCATATGGTGGCAGTGATGAGCGAATGGAACCGTTACACTCAACGTGTGCCACCCTGCAGGTCGAAATGGCGCTCTTGTTCTAACACTCGAATAGCGCATGGGCGGCCAACCCACGCGAGCCTGGCGCGCCAAGCCACACATTTCAAAATGGCGGCAGATGGCGGAAGCGTCGTCCCACTGAGGAACGCGTGGCAGACGTGGGCGGTGAAGGCCAATGACGAACATGTTGTTGTTGTTGTTGTTGGATTTGGGGACACGCTAGGAGGCCGTCAACGGCCCATACAGCATAGCCATCTCCACGACGCCCCCCAGTCTAGAGTTGCATAAGTAGCTAGACATTCCGAAGAAGAACATCATCTATAATCTAGGGCAGTGACAGCGCGAGAAAATCCATCGCAAGGGAAGTCCTCGGTCTAGTGGCTCCATCAAGAATCGAACCCAGGACCTTGCGCGCAAGAGGCCGAATCCTTACCACTAGGCCATACGCTGCCCTCATGACGAGCACGCTGGAGCAGAGCAGCACGAAGTGCAGCTCCGCGCCCCAGAAATGCAGGCAGCCAAATGCAGGCCCAACGACACCGACAGCAGAGCAGCCGTCACCGCTGCAGCCTTCGGTCACCTCATACCTACCTCACGCATATGACCTCATGTGTAGAGTCGTGGCAGCGGTGCAAAGTACCGTATGTTGTGGTTGGATTAGGGGCAACGCTAGGTAGGAGGCCGTCAATGGCCCATATAGCGCACCCATCTCCATCTCCATGACGCCTTTCCTTATAGGGCCGCATGATTAGCCAGACATTCAAAATAACCCAATCTGTGATATAGAGCACCGACATGCATTATCTCGCGTCGTTGACCTCAATTATTGTATTCTCCCCACAACATTTCAAGCGCAATTGCTTGCCCGCGCAAGCGCATACAATCGAATCGAGAAGCATATGGACAACGGGTGGCACACAACTACAGTTCTCTATGTAAGTGAATGTCAACGCCATCCAACAACCCAAGCTATCACAGCTGCGCGCGAAAAGAAGGCAAATCACTGGCCGGACGACGACATTTCTCAGATTTCTAAAATGACAATAGTTTCTAAAAGTCAGAATTACCGTAATCTTCACACTACAAAAATGTCGATCTACGCGCTACAGTGTACCTATGGCAGAGCAGACAACGAGCAAAAAGCGGTGAAAAAGCGCGATTTTAAAACTACCGCACCGCATGCGGACTGGAAGACAATTTGATTCGAAATAAAAATGCCAAATCAAAATTATTCAATTTCTCAGCCGCCGATCAGAATCATGGGGCGATTGGAGCCTTGAGCCAGCACCTCCATGCCTGAAGTACCGTAATTAGTTAATTAATCCACTTAATTGACTGATGCACTAAAAAGTATACGGTATAATCGAAATTCGAAAGCCACATTGATTGAAAAAATTAAAAAAAACTACAGTAACTTGCGGTGCGAACAGTACAACAAGGGGGGGGGGTCGACCACTTACTGCGGGGGGGGGGAGGGTGGTATCAACTATCAATGGCTGCTCTTTGCCAAAGACACCGTAAAAAAACGAAATTAAATGAAAATACTGTAAATGCATAATTCGTTCTGTCAATCGGGAGGATGTGGGGAGGGGCAGAGAAACTTTTCATATGCACGCTTGTTGTGCCAGCGGCTAAACACTGCGAGATTAAGTGAGGAAATTGACAAAATTGATTAGATTTATGAGAGTCCCGTGAATGCTCGACATAATGAATGGCGTAAACCTCCCTATAATTAGCCCCCCTGCCCTCCCCAGAGCCGTAGGAGGGGGTGTAATTATAGGGGGGGGTTAAATAATGGGGACTAATTATAGGCTTACAGTTTACGGTTTAGTTTAGAGTTTACTACTTACAGTTTACGGTAACTAGCGGAGCAGCCAGCGAACCTCAGACGTGTTCGGTTTTGGCTTCCCCGGCAAATTCAAAGTTATTTTTCAATGGAAATATTAAAAAAAAAATTATAGAGTATAGCGGGGGTGGACCTTTTTAAATAGTCCAAGATTTCGCACAAGCATAGCGTCTAATGGATTCTAAATCGTGAAACGTGTCCTTTTGCGTGTTTTTGTTTAACAAGGACGCGCATTCCGTGCATTGGTGGGAGCCATCTGAGAGCGACGCAACGAACTTACGACGCGAATTGAAAGAAAATGGGAAAACTGGCGAAATAAAATTACTAATTAAAAAAAATAAAAATTGAAAGTGTACGCACTCGCGTTTTGGTCAGCTCGACAAAGTCGGCCGCCTCGTCGTCATTGATGCCGCGCATCACGACGCAGTTGAGCTGAATTTTTCATTAAATCTTCATTAATTCAATTATAATTTAAAAATCATAATTCATGTAAATGTTACGATGGGGGCGGTAAGGAACGCAGAGACACGCACGCGCACACACACACAGTCAGACCTAAATTCGACCTTAAGTCTAGGCTTGACAAGGGATTCGGCCTCTTCAATGCATCGCATCACTTGCTTGAAGCCCCTCCGTCGCGTGAGAATTTCGAATTTCTTTTCACTCAGTGTATCCAGGCCGACGTTGAGCTGGCCCAAACCTGTGTAATTAAATTATTTCGAGAATTAAAGGGAATTAAATTGATTTGTGATGCGTCGGTGTAAGGAGAATCGAAAAACGAAATAAATGCTGCCTGGCGAGAATGTAAACAACAGTGCCAGTTGTCGTGTGGTTCAGCGAGAATATCAGAATAGATCACTTACAACAATGGAAATGTTAGCAAATGTCAGAAAAAAGTTCAGTTTCTCGTCGAATCCTGTAACCGGGACCGACAGAGAGGGGGATTAAAACCGGGATTTTAACCGGGATTAAAAGTGGGGGGTTGCTGACCATTTTTTGACTTATGTATACTGGTCCTTTGGGTTAAAAATTTGCTAACGTACTTTGCTAACGGTACGGCATTTTCGGGAATCTGGAGCCTTACACGCCATCAGAATTGGTACCTGTAAGCACATGCCCAGTGGTGTCAGTGTCCCCCAGCTCTATGGCTAGCAGCGTCGATTCGGTGGCCAGTTCCCTCATGTGGGTACCCCGTCTCCCACTGGTTCTGTCGCCCAAAACGACCAGGCACTAGGGACGAAGAGGAAATGGGTTGGTTCTCATTTTGATTCACCACGCGCGTTAGTACCCAACCCACAGAGCCTTGTACCGAAGAGGGGCGACTCTGTGAGGAGCTAATTCTTGGTATGCAACAAAGTACCTTTTTGGTGAAAATACAGTCCAAATAGAACTATCTCGCGAGCACATTATTTCAGGCGAAGGCGGCGACTAACCCTCGCCGCCTTCGCTTTACTATCCGCCCGGCACCAGTTGGCTCACCCCTGGGCCGGGCGATCAACCTTCGTTTTAGGCCGTTTGAGGGTATATAGCGCCAAGCGCGGACGCTCTCAGCCCCTGCGTCGCGTCGCCTGCTGATCCGTCGCAGCCGTCGTCAGGGCCGGTCTCAGTGAAGAAGAAGAAGAAGAAGAGCACATTATGTCGCGTCGTTGACCTCAATTATTCTATTCTCCCCGCAGCATTTCAAGCGCAATTGCTTGCCCGCGCAAGCGCATACAATCGAATCGAGAAGCATATGGACAACGGGTGGCACACAGCTACAGTTCTCTATGTAAGTGAATGTCAAGGCCATCCAACAACCCAAGCTATCACAGCTGCGCGCGAAAAGAAGGCAAATCACTGGCCGGACGGCGAAAAAGTCAGAATTACCGTAATCTCTCCACTACAAAACTGTCGATCTACGCGCTACAGTGTACCTACGGCAGAGCAGACAACGAGCAAAAAGCGGTGAAAAAGCGCGATTTTAAAACTACCGCACCGCATGTAGACTGGAAGGCAATTTGATTCGAAATAAAAATGCCAAATCAAAATTATTCAATTTCTCAGCCGCCGATCAGAATCATGGGGCGATTGGAGCCTTGAGCCAGCACCTCCATGCCTGAAGTACCGTAATTAGTTAATTAATCCACTTAATTGACTGATGCACTTAAAAGTATACGGTATAATCGATATTCGGAAGCCACATTGATTGGATAGAAAATGCGAAAATTGCAGAAACTTGCGTCGCGAACAGTACATCAGAAGGGGGTCCGATCACTTACTGCGGGGGGATATTAACGGCTGATTTTACCAGACACGCTGTAAAATAAACAAAATAGTATAAAAATACTGTAATTGCATAATTCTATCAGTAGAATGGGGGGAGAGAGAAACTTTTCCTATGCACGCTTGTTGTGCCCATTGCGCGCAGCCACTCTCTGACTGTCCCAATTAATTACGCCTAATTAATTAGCTCTAATTACCGGCGTGTCGACGCTTCTTTCTGCCGACCGCTTGGGCGATGAGTTGCTGGAGGAGCGCGTCGTCGGTCGTCGCCCGCAGCGCGTCGCGCAGAGACACCCCCGACTCGCCGTGCAGACACACCTGCGGGCGCTGACCGCCGTATCCCCCCCCCCCCCAACAATTGTACCCCCCCCCCCTTCAAGCATACCTGTAACTGGGTCTGGCAGAGTGTGGCGGGGGGGGGGCCAAAGACCACTATTTGATGGGGGAGGGGGTCAAATAGGCCTGAAATAGTGTTTTAGCTGTTTTATGGCCATATAACACTGAAAAACTCCAAAATTTACACACTTTTATCGTCTTAGACAGAGTGACTTAGAAAATTCTGACCTGGGTGTTGGACAATAGCGGGCCCCCAAAGCCCCCTCCCCCACCAGATACAGGTATGAATGGCGGAGGGGAGGGGTAGACTTTCAGAATGTTGGGAAACTTTGCAAAATAGCAAAAACAAAACAGCGTCTCAACAGATACATTTGGGTCAAAAGTAGCGGCGTCATTTCGGTGCGGTAGGACCGGCGCATGCGTACCTTTGCGTGCGCATTAGTCAGCACACGCTCACTAGTAAATCGAAACAAAAAAATGGAAATTAAGATAAATATTCAAAAAAGATGCACCTTAAGATTGCCGTCGGCGGTGAGTCGAACGCGATTGCAGCCGTCGCAGAAGTGCTCCGTCATCGAACTGATAAAGCCGAATCTCCCAGCTCCGTTCGGCACCATAAACGCCTGCAGTGGGAAACTATGTTTAATTAAAGCATTCTCAACATAATAATCAGCATCGTCGTAGCTCTCCAAACGTCGAAAACATTCCCAAGCAGCAGTTATACGAAGAGTGAAACGTTTTTCGCATACACAGTTTCTTTTCGTGAACAGCAAGGCTGCAGAAAAAAAAACAAGTTGATAGTAGAGCAATTTTAGCATCCCGGGTGGTTATTTCAATGCATTTTTGGACGACCATGAGGGAACTTTTCGGTAGAATGTACGGTATATCGCTGAAAGGGGGGCGGGGCGGGGGAATTTACGCATTGTTCAGCAGAGACACTACAACGAATCGATTGCCCGTAAATCGTGTATTCGTCTGAAATGTTTCAGTCAATTTTGATAATCAAGACAAACGCAATATTGAACAATTTTAGGCCATACTTTTGAGCAAAAATAAATGCAATATATGTCATAGGTTGGCAGTAAAAATCGCAGTAGATGGGGGGGGGTGTCAAACCTATAAGTAAGGAGTACGATAACATCTCCACCACGATTTACAGGTTTTAGTATTGGGGGAGCAGACTTCATTGACACCCCCCCCCCGAATTCCTCAAACAACTGTCCTTACGGTTACAGAAGAGCACTACAAAAATACAAAAAATGAACAAACAAACAAAAATAAATAACTTAGAAGTATCGTGGGGTCCATCGCGCAGTCTCATCGCTTGCCCGTGACGGCTTTGAATGCGCTCCAACAGTTCGGTGTACGGTACGAGAAGATTGGTCGACCACTGATTGCCCCCGAAAGGCATGTACTCGATAAAACGCACGTCCAGCGGCTGAACACTGCGAGATTAAGTGGGGAAATTGACGAAATTATTACGTGAGACTTAGGAGAGATAGAGAATGTCAGATGAGGCGTAGTGAACGAATGAATGACATCGCCTCACACGCCGATTTTAGAATTTGCGTTAAATATAGAAACAAGAATTTTAGAGTTTGACGGAGGGATATCAGAAACAGGCCGAGGCGGGGGGATGTGGGTTGGAAACATCATTAAAACAACGGTAACACCAAAATACATACCGTAGACCCTCTATTTTAGCCACCCCCTATAATTATACACCCTCCTAGAACTCAAATGAAACAATTAGCCCTAGGGGGCTAATTATAGGGTTTACGGTAGTATACAATAAAGTAAATTTGGTGGAAATGCAGCCAAATTCGCAGAAACATTATGTCGCGTCGTTGACCTCAATTATTGTATTCTCCCCACAACATTTCAAGCGCAATTTCTTGCCCGCGCAAGCGCATACAATCGAATCGAAAAGCATATGGACAACCAGTGGCACACAACTACAGTTCTCTATGTAAGTGAATGTCAAGGCCATCCAACAACCCAAGCTATCACAGCTGCGCGCGAAAAGAAGGCAAATCACTGGCCGGACGACGAAATTTCTCACATTTCTAAAATGACCGAAATCTCTGAAAAAAGACAAAATCACCGTAATCTATTCACTACAAAAACGTCGATATACGCGCTACAGTGTACCTACGGCAGAGCACACAACGAGCAAAACGCGGTGAAAAAACGCGATTTTAAAACTACCGCACCGCAAGCAATCTGAAAGGCGATTTGATTTTGAACTTAAAGAAATTCTAAATTAAAATTCAATTTCTCAGCCGCCGATCAGAATCATGGGGCGATTGGAGCCTTGAGCCAGCACCTCCATGCCTGAAATACCGTCAATTATTTAATTAATCTACATAATTGACTTGTGCAATTGTAAAGAATGCGGTAAAACTAAAAGCCACATTAATCAAAAAATTTGAAAATTGCAGTAACTTGCGCTGCGCTGCAAACAGTACACCAGAAAGTGGGCGGGGGGGGGGGGGGGGGACATCAACGACTGCTCTTCGCTAAACACACAATTAAATAAACGAAATTAAATGAAAATACTGTAATTGCATAATTCGTTCCGTCAGTCTGATGTGGGGAAAGGGGGGGGGGGGCGGGCAGAGAACCATTTCCTATGCACGCTTGTTGCGCCCATTGCGCTCTCTCTGACTGTCCCAATTAATAACGTCTAATTAATTAGCACTAATTACCGGCGTGTCGCCGCTTCTTTCTGCCGACTGCTTCGGCGATGAGTTGCTCGAGGAGCGCGTCGTCCGTCGTCGCCCTCAGCGCGTCGCGCAGAGACACCTCCGACTCGCCGTGCAAACAGACCTGCCAATACCGGAATAATAATAATAATAATAATAATATCTCTCCAACAATTGCGCCCCTCTCCCCCCCCAGCCCCCCCCCAATCATACCTGCCACCATACCTGTTACTGGGTCTGGCAGAGCGGGAGGGGGAGGGGGTAAATGCTTCTTTATCGGGGGGGGGGGTCAAAATAGGCCCCAAATAGTGTTTTAGCTGTTTTATGGCGATATAACACTGAAAAGCACCAAAAACTCCAAAATTTACACACTTTTATCGTCGTAGACAGAGTGAAAATCATTTGGGAAAATTCTGGGAGGTGTTGGAAAAATAGCGGGGCCCCCAAAGCCCCCTCCTCCACCAGTTACAGGTATGAGTAGGGGGGGGGGATGGTAGACGTTCAGAATGTTCGGAAACTTTTCAAAATAGCAAAAACAAAATAGCGTCTGAACAGTTACATTTGGGTCAAAAGTAGCGGCGTCATTTCGGTGCGGTAGGGCCGGCGCATGCGTACCTTTGTGTGTGTGCATGCGCATTAATCAAGCATACGCTCACTAGTAAATCGAAAAAAAACCATAGAAATTAAGATAAATATTCAAAAAAGATGCACCTTAAGATTGCCGTCGGCGGTGAGTCGAACGCGATTGCAGCCGTCGCAGAAGTGCTCCGTCATCGAGCTGATAAAACCGAACCTTCCCGCTCCTTCCGGCAGCATAAACGCCTGTAGTCAGAAATTTCGTTTAATTACAAGTATTTTCAAAATATCTTGAGCATTGTCGCGTACATTTTCTGAACGTCAACAAAATTCCCAAGCGGCAGTTATACGCAGAGTGAAACGTTTTTCGCATAGACAGTTGCTTTTCGTGTATGGCAAAGCTGCAGAAAAAAATACAAGTTTCGAGTGCCGCAATTAAGCTCCCATGTGGCTATTTTAACCACATGGGGGGAACTTTTCTGTAGAATGTACGGTATATCGCGAAGGGGGGGGGGGAATTTACGCATTTTTCAGTAGAGACACTACAACGAATCGATTGCCCGTGGATCGCGTACTCGTTTGAAATGTTTCAACGCAATTTTGATAATAAAGACAAACGCAATATGCAATATTTGGATGGATTTGGATGGATTCCATGAGCAAAAATAAATACAATTTATGTCATAGGTTGGCAGTTGCAAAAAAAAATCACATTAAGCGAGGGGTCAAACCTGAAAGTAAGGAATACGGTAACATATCTACCCCGCTTTACAGGTCAGGGGGTGGGGGGGAGGAGGGGGAGGGGGGAGGAGGGGGGAGGAGGGGGAGGGGGAGGAGGGGGGAGGAGGGGGAGGCGGCTTCACCCCCCCCCCCCCCCCTCAAACAACCGCCATACAGAAGAGCACTACAAAAATACAAAAAAAAAATAAATAAAAAATAAATACTTTGGAGGTATCGTGTGGTCCGTCGCGCAGTCTCATGGCTTGTCCGTGACGGCTTTGAATGCGCTCCAACAGTTCCGTATACGGTACCAGACGATTGGTCGACCACTGATTGCCCCCAAAGGGCATGTACTCGATGAAACGGACGTCCAGCGGCTGAACACTGCGAGATTAAGTGGGGAAATTGACAAAATTGATTAGATTTATGAAAGTCCGCAAATCCTCGACATAATGAATGGCGTAAACCTCCCTATAATTAGCCCCCCCCCCTAGGTGCCCCCGAGCCGTAGGAGGGGGTGTAATTATAGGGGGGAGGTAAATAATGGGTACTAATTATAGGGTTTACGGTAACTCGCGGAGCAGCGGACCTCAGATGTGTTCGGTTTTAGCATCTCCGGCAATTCCAAAGTTATTTTTCAATAAAAAAAAATTAAAAAAAAAGATAGAGTATAGCGGGGGTGGACCTTTTTAAATAGTCCAAGACTGAAAGAATTTCGGACGAGCATAGCGTCTAAATAAGTATCTCTCGGAGAAAATAAAATGGATTCTAAATCGTGAAACGTGTCCTTTTACGTGTTTTTGTTTAACAAGGACGCAAAACCGTGCATTGTTGGAGCAATCTGAGAGGAGGGACGGGCGACGCAACGAACTTACGATGTTAATTGAAAGAAAATGGGTGAAATGGCAAAATAAAATTAATTAAAAAAATCAAAATTAAAAGTGTACGCACTCGCGTTTTGGTCAGCTCGACAAAGTCGGCCGCCTCGTCGTCATTGATGCCGCGCATCACGACGCAATTGAGCTGAATTTAATTAAATCTTCATTAATTCAATTATAATTTGCGAACCATAATTTATCGGAATTTTATAAGAGGGTGGTAAGAAACGCAGAGACAGGCATACGCGCGCGCGCCCACACACACACACACACACACACACACATACACACACACACACACACAAACACACACACACACACGCACAGACACGCACAGTCAGACCTAAATTCGACCTTAAGTCTAGGCTTGACAAGGGATTCGGCCTCTTCAATGCATCGCATCACTTGCTTGAAGCCTCTCCGTCGCGTGAGAATTTCGAATTTCTTTTCACTCAGCGTATCCAGACTGACGTTGAGTTGGCCCAAGCCTGTGTAATCAAATTATTTCGAGAATTAAAGGGAATTAAATTGATTTGTGATCGGTGTAAGGAGAATGGCAAAACGGAATAAATGCTGCATGGCGAGTATGTAAATTTGTGCCAGTTGTCGTGCGGTTTAGTGCGGAAAGAGCAGCAATTCACAATTAACAACTTCGGAAATGTTAGCAATGTAAGACAAAAAAGTAGAGTTTGTCGTCGAATCAAACCTGTAACTGATTAAAAGTGTGTGTGTGTGGGGGGGGGGGAGGCACTGGCGGATCTAGGATTTGCTGACAGAGGGGGGAGAAGGTCATTTTTTTCACCGCACAAACTGCACTACTATAGAATAGTCAAAAAAGTCGGGGTTTTTTAGCTCCCTTACGAGTCAAACGTGAGTTGGAAGGGAAGAAGGCTCCAAATAGTGTAATTTAGCTGTTTTATGGCCATATACCACTGAAAAGCAATGAAAAAGACCACTATTTTTTTCACTTTTATCGTCTCAGACATAGTAAAAATCCCTTAGGGAAATACTGGTCACAGTTACAGGTTAGAGGTATGCGTCGGACCCAACAACACACCAAGTAGGGAATGGTAAGGAAATGTTTCAGAGTGTACTTAAAAACTTCCCTTACAAGGAATCGGAACAATATCGGAACGTCAAGTAGGTATTTCCCTGACTAAAATTCTGGCTGCACCGTGTACAGATTTTCGCGAATAAACTCAATAAATTCAATAAATCACCGGCTTCGATAAGCTTCGGCAGGCGTCGTCTCAAGGCGACAGCGTTCGAAGTCATGGCGATGGCTTCAATGCCCTCAATGGCCATTAGGCGCTCTGCAATGGACGATTAGCTCCCAGTTCGTCCGTGCGTCCGACTGTTCGTCAGAGTGCGTGCGTGCGTGCCTGAGCGTGACATGCATACAGCCCCGTGTAAATTCGTTTAGGACGACAAAATTTTTTGACCGTAAAACACCAAAACAGCGATGTTTAGAGCGATTTACAACTAAAAGTGCCTACCGTAAACCCTATATTTAGCCCCCCCCCCTATAATAATACACCCTCCCAAGACCACTTTGAGTTAATAAGCCCCCCCCCCCTATAATTACGCCCCCTCCCTAAATGAACCATCGTCTAAAAGGCACATGTTTCCATGTCTGGGTGTATGTATGGTCGCGTATGTGTATGTATGGTCGCGTATGTGCATGTGAGACTGTGTGAGAGTGTGTTAGAGTGTACCAACGTGTGTGCACAGCGCCTTTTTCCCTTAAAAATCGCCTCCACGCGCCTTTTTGCCCACACATCTTCCCACTCATCGACACTTCCAGTTTATAAGCCCCCCCTATAATTCCCCCCCCCCCCCTATAATTATACACCCTCCTAGAGCTCGAACGAAAAAATTAGCCCCCGGGGGGCTAATTATAGGGTTTACGGTATTTAGACGCTATTTCGCTGTAAAATGTTTTCGCTCTGGTCACCCCCCCCCCCACTTGTGGGTGGGTGGGTAGAGGTTTATTTGCGCAGCCCTGAAGTCTTCTGCTGCCTGCTGGTGCGTGCGTGCGTGCGTGCGTGCGTGCGCTCTTGCGTGCGGCTCGTGCGTTCATGCGTACGTACGTGCGTGCCGGCACTTCTGCGCTGCGCGCAACACAAGACATTTCAGCAAATGTTAAACGGCAACTTCTCAGACGTTCAACTTTTAAGAAAACTGCAAACAATCGCAGTTAGTTGCGTTTCTTCTCCCCCCCCCCGTGTATGTACGCATGTAAGTGCAAAAGTATGCGTCTGTCACGCACGCACGCACGCAAGGAAAATTCTGGGGGGGGGGGGGGCAGGGTTGAGGGGGTGTTGGCGAAATAGTGGGGGCCCCAAAGCCCCCCCCCCCCCCTAGTTACAGGTATGCACGCACACACGAACACGCACGCACGTACCAATAACTTCTTCCAGATCCTTCCGCAGTGTGGGTTCTCCCCCAGTAAGTCTGAGCTTGTTCACGCCCAGTTTGGCGAAAATGCCCACGGTCCGTTCCAATTCCGCGACCGTCATAAGGTGACCCTTAGGCGTCAGAGGAACACCCTCCTCCGGCATGCAATACGTGCAGCGAAGGTTGCACTTTTCAGTCAGGGAAATCCGTAAGTAGGAGTGGAATCGACCGAAACGATCCAATAGGGGATGGCGCTAAAAAATTGGAAAATTGCGAAAATTATGGATTGACAAAAATAACAGCGTAAAAAATGCAAAAAAAAAGTGAATTTGCGTCCTATTCAGTTTGCACAGAGTGTATTTAAAATTGACCTAAAAAAACTGCCGATTTATGCGCGATTTTTCGCTATTTTGTACGACAAAATGAAAATAAAATTGCAAATACGTCTGGCGTCCCAAACTCACTTGGCTTTCCACATTCACTTGCGTCTTGATGGCCTGCATGGGCTGACTACAAAACAGCTTTTTCTGTCCAACTTGTCCCAGGGCCGGACTCGAACCGGCGGCGAGCGAGCGCGAGCCGACGCGCCGAACCGCTGTGGCACAATTCATGCTAGTTGGTGATCGACAATTATCGAAGTCTATCTGGAAAATGTCAATTATAATTAGGTTTTTAATTTTTAACTAGTTTTAATTCTCAAGTATGAAATTTTTTAAGTTTTATTTAAATTTAAATTTTATTTTAATTATGATTTGATATGGGTGGTGGAAATGTTATGGACTGCCTTTCTGGAAAAGAGGTGACCAGTTATTGATTACCTCTACATTACACCACTTTTTCACGACACACTTCGTACAAACAACAACAGCCCATACATTACAAACGCAAATTGTGTAACCCTCACTCACCGCCTAAGACGATGCCGCGTGACGGAAAAGTAGCAACAAACAACAAACTCGCGCGACGGAGGAGAGTGCGATGCGATTGCAGGGGTGGGGGGGGGCGAAAGTCCGTTCACTGTGAAAGTATAGTGACTTTGTCCTAAAATTACGGTGGAGAATAGAGGAAATACTGTAGAAAGTGCTAGCGAAAATACTGTAGGCGCCAATTTAAACTAATTATTTGACGTTTTGAGGTTGCAGAAAGATCGTGGATTACCACGATGTATAGTACAACATACGTATGGGACGTGTGTTCGTTCTACAGTATACACCACAAGCCTGTACATCAAACATAGTAGAAAGACCATGGCCAAACAGTTTTACAAAAAAAGTTTGTTTTGACATGTTTGAACACCATAATCTGACCAATGCAGTTCATACTGCTGTGCATGACAAATATCCCAGCTTAAACGTTTCGGAAAGGAGGAAACGCAGTAAACCGGCTAATTTACCTGCAGACGATGTGGGGGGGGGGGGTCCCAAAAAAAAAAATCGTCTGCAAGCCCTCCCCCACCCCCTACATTTGTCTTTGCACAGTTGGCTGTGAGGTTGAGGCACTCGGCCTACAAATCGTCTTTTTTTCGTGTCATCCCCTCCCCAAGCAGGAACGAGCGAAAACGCCTACGAGTTGTTCAGTTTACCACACCACAACGGTAGAGGTTCGGATTTCAGTCTGTAAACAATTGTCCTGTTTGGCGCTTGGGGCTTGAAACAGACTGCATTAGTGCGTCCGTGCCGACACAACGCCAAGTGAACAACAAGGATGCGAGCCGCGGCTTTGCTGGCACTTTTGTGCGCCCTTTGCCTTTCGGCTGCGACTGGCGAAGAGGAGCGGCAGAAAACTGTGCCGGAACTGGAAGAGGACATGAACACGTTGGGAGACCGCCTGGCCGAGTTAGAAAGCGAGTCGTCAACATTTTGGTGCGTTGATTGACACGGTGCTTTCTCTTGCTGTCGCTCAGAGTCAGGAGGCGTGCCCGGTAAGCCGGGACCCAAAGGAGCGACTGGAAGTCCGGGAGCACCGGGACTTGTTGGCATTCCGGGAATCGTTGGCTATCCAGGTTGGTTCTACTCACTCTGCTCTCTTTGTCTCGCTTCAATCATGCGAGGCAATTGAAATTGAAATATTGAAATCTTGTTTGAAGGTCGTGTGGGAATGCCAGGCATGGATGGGTTCCCAGGTCCACCCGGTCAACCCGGACCAGCGGGCCCGGAAGGACCCCAAGGAATCCCAGGTATGTACTCCATACTCAAACTACACGCATGCCTAGGTACAGTGTAGGTATGTATCTTCTCACATTCATTCACTCAAAGTTTGAAATATGCTGTGGTAATTTTGGCGCGGAACAATGACCAGTTAGAATACAGTACGCTGCAATACAGTATTATGTTGTATTGTATACTGTCGAATAAAATTTTGGGTAATGGATACCTATCTACATAGGTAGGTATGTACCGTACATTTTGAGTATGTACGGTACGTCCACTGGACCGCATACGCTGACACGCTTATTAGCTGACAGCGTCTGTCAGCTACAAGAATTTATCTCGTTTTCAGGAAAGAAGGGAGACAAAGGCGATCCTGGATAACCCGACCCAAAAGGTCCCAAAGTGCCTGTGAAACCACACACATGAACGCGACCCATAGGCCACACGCACCCCCCCCCCCACCCCCTCACCGTCTCGCACAGATGACCCGGCGTTGTTCCTGACCTGTAGATGGTGTAGGCGTGCAAGCACAATTCCGCGTTTGATGGGCTTCGGCCAAGAAAGCCTTTACACCCCCAAGCTTGGCTATGCACACACGCGTGGCCGTGTTAAAGTGTTTCACGCAATCTATAAATGTTGACTGCTCTGCATTGCAACATTGCAAAAACACATTCAGCACATTACAAACTCGATCGAGCGCGGGACATTTCACTGACTTCTCCTGACATAGCGTACCCTGAATCCGCCAATGAGTGCTCATTTTTCAACCTACTCCAACATACAATAGTGTGTCTATTGAAGGGGGGCGGAGACGTTTGTGGAGGGGGCGGGGGGCGGAGGACAGAGCGAAAGCGATGCACTAGGACTGCGGGATTCGCTGGAGGTCAGTGGGCGGCGGTAGGTACGTACTAGATGCTAGGGATGAGCACGGGCCTGCACATCTCGGCCCGGCCCGGCCCGCCAGATAGTCCGGCCCGTCCCGGCCCGGCCCGCACCCTCAAAATCCAGGCCCGGCCCGGCCCGGCCCGTCCAACTGCTCAACATCGCAGGCCCGGCCCGGCCCGGCCCGCAACACGAAATAAGTACAGTCACTACAGTGTACAATTTACTGGAATACCGTATGCCAATTGGCGTGATTTACTTAACGGAATGGCGCATCCACCTCTCAGAATCGCAGTTCACAACCATTGAGCATGCTCATCCTTACTAGATGCGCGAAACTCCAGACTTCCAACGACTTCGTCTTCACGTTGCGGGTGGGCAGGGCGATGGCGAGGTCGAATCCGCTTTCGTAGCGGCCAATGCCGATCGTCAGCGTCTGCCGCTCCTCTGGCCAGCGTGCGCGCGCCCCGCTCCACGGACTCTTGGACTCCGTCTCGCAGAGTCCGCCGACTGAAAGCGCAGACGCACTCTCTCAATCGACCAACAAGCAACCCGACTAGAGTAGCAGGGACAGGGTCGGAGCCGTCTGGGCAGCAGGTTGGGTCTCCTCTGGGAGCTGTATGTCCTGGGCGTCCCTTGAGGCGGCCGGCCAGCGGAACCAACCCGGCGGCTGTGACAATTCCGGCCCGTTAGGGGAGCCAGAATGGGTCTCATTTCTCACTAGCAGCGGTCAATTATGTCTGACCGAGAGAGGCCCCCGCGACCATATGTAGAAGCGGCCCACACACAAACAAACCAACATGTACATACGAATGTAGCAACCTGCCGACAGGCAAGAACAGCTAAGTACAGTAGTCTACAACCAAGCCGGGACGGAATAGCGTCTACCGAGCAGGTTGAGGCGTGGGAGGCAGTCGAGCAGCAGCTGTATGGAGTGGCTGCCGTCCACGGCGGGGCCGCTGACGCGAGCGTCGGTCCCAGAGCGACTCGAGCTTGGGCGCGCTGCGCGCCAAGGCGAGCAGCTGCGGCCCTTCTTCGCAGCCGCACCTCCAGTCCTCGACGCAGAGATGCTCGAGATGGGGCAAGTCCAGTCGGGGAGACGCGGGACCGCAGTGCAGCTCCTCCACGCGCAGCAGTCGTAGCGTGGCCGACAGTGCCCGCAAGGCCGCCAGGCCTCCGTCGCCTTCGCGGACGCTTGCATTGAGCTCGAGGACGGTCAGCGACGGCGGCGCGACCGCGGCCAGGTCGCGGAGAAGGGCGGCGAAGGCGGCGAGCGGCCGGTCCAGCTGGCTGAGTCCCCCGTAGAGGCAGCCGCTTCGCACCGAGCTGCTCGTGATGACCACGTTCGCGTCGATCACCGGCTGGCACAGCAGCGTCAAGTCGACGCAGCGCGCAACCGACGACAGCGGCGTGCTGAACGGGACACGCGCGCGCCAGTCTGCGCAACGGCGGACGGCGTAGTGGTAGAGAATCGGCCTCTTGCGCGCACCCTTCCGGGTTCGATTCCTGATGGACGCACTACGCTGCGTCCACACGTTCTATGTATGTCGATGTCAATGGACGCGTCAGGAAGAGTGGTTTGCGACTGTCGGGGGTAGCCACCGTGATTCTGACTCACCGATCTACTAATGCTCGTCTGATCCGGTTCAAGGCGTCCAGCAGGCATGCCGGAGCGGGTCCTCCGTCACCGGCAGCCCGCACGTAATATAATACAGCAGCCACAGGGAGAATCGTCTCAGCGTCGGGCCCACGAGACGCGCGCAGAGGGCGGCCATGCGGCCAATGGGCTCGTCTTTCTCGGCCGGTTGCAGTGCGATTTCGCCTCCTGTCTCTTCCAGCCCGCGCACTGTCGTCAGCCTGAGACTCAGGTAGTTGTCCGTGCCAGCTTCCCTGGTGACGCCCTCCTGAAGCGTGACGGTGTCCTGTTTGCTCTTTTTTTAAGGGGAGAAATTTGCTGCATTTCGCCAAACACTTATTTGTGTGGGACACATTTATTTCATTACTACTTTAATTGACCATGTGGTGCAGTACCCTTCTTTACGAGCAACAAAAGGCAATGCCAGATTTGCACAAGAACTCTTTCGTGTGACACCGAGGAGGAAGTGTGTGACCGCGGAAGTGTGTACCTTTGCAGTGTAGTGGCAGCCAATGAGCAGCACTTGTATGCTGTGTATCGGCAGCCATGGGCCGTTGGTGGGGAAGAGGGCGCGCAGTCGACGCGAGGCCAGTCGGCAGGCGGCCACCTCGATTAGGGACAGGTTCGAGGCCGTCTCGAGCATTTACTCACTTTTATCGTTTTAGACTGAGTGAAAATCCCTTGGGAAAATTCTGGGGGGGGGAGGGTTGGGGGGGGGGGGAGTTGGGTGGGTGTTGGAAAAATAGTGGGGGCCCCTAACCCCCCCCCCCCAGTTACAGGTATGCTTGAGAGAGGGCCCCCGCCCCACCGTGCAGTGAATGGAGGCGCCAGAGGGAGGGCATGCCGCATACCTACCTCCCCCTCTTACTAAGCATGTACTACTAGGCGCGTCCACAAACAAGCTGGCTTCAAAAACACTCAAAAACACTTTGAACAGTGCACAAGCAGAAACGTGACGAGAAAATAAAAGTTAGCATTTTACATTTTTTGCATGCGAAACCGCATACGAGGCAAGGACGTGCGGGCATACTCTAGTACCGCTACAACGACAACAAGAATCGAACCCAAAACCGTGCGCTCAAAAGGCCGATTGTCTATCGCTGTCCCCGGTCCGGCCAAGACCCTAATTTATTGTCGGTATTCGCATAAGGGTAAAGCGACTAGGAAATTAGCCGAAATTGAAAACAAGGAAGAGTTTACGATGCGTCGTATTCAACAGGTGGAGGCGGCGCCGTCTCCTTGGATAATTGACGACTGCTCCTATACGAAAAATCCAAAAAAAACGGCGGCGGCATAGCTGCACGTCTCTAAAGACACGGCGGCGGGAAAATCTGCGCCGCCATTGCATACGTCAAGGTGGACGGGCACGACGGCATTGTCCGACATTTTCTGTAAGCGTCGGCAAAAGCGGCAGCGTCAGCGAAAGCGTCGGCAGCAGCGGCCACGGTGTCGACGGCGGCGCTGACGACAGCTCCTGTAGCGGCGTCCGCGCCCTTGGCGGCGGCGGCCAGAAGCGCTGGCGGCGGTCTGCGTCTGCCGCACAATGTCTGTCTGTTTGTCTGGTGGTAGTGCGTTCCCGTCGTCTACTGCGTGTGCTTTTTTTTGTTTCCTACGGAAGTGGCATAAAAAATGAAACAAGTCGAAAACAAGGGCCACAGTACGCTCTTTAATACGCTGACAGGCGCGCATTTAACAGAAGATTATTGAAAGACCGGAGGCAACGCGTCGTCAATTTGGTTTGGCATGGGTCAAAAAGTCCGAGACAGAGACCGAGACCGATGCGAAGACCGAGACCGAGACCAAGACCAAGACCGATGGGAAGACCGTTAATTGTGAATCAGCCTTAAATCATCATTCTGACACCTCTAACCTTAGG
>JASAMY010003108.1:0-49432 GCA_030248085.1 Paralinhomoeus sp. GSCO2_6
AAAGTTTGCAGTCAAAATGCAGTCTTTTTTGGTACTGTTCTCCATTTATAATTGATTTACCATTGGTAGTCACTGGAACATCAATAATTAATGGTAGTGCGAAAATGTTCAAACTTGAATTTGCCTGCAGAAACCACACCACACCACACACACACCGGGCTCGTCTGCTATGTATCGGACTATGATGGTGCTCATCATAAGGTGATGAACGTAGGTAATGATGAACATACCGGCGCAGCCCAACAAACAACTGAATTATTCAACAAGACAACACACAGCACATCTCATCGCTTCTCTCATAGCGGCCAAGTTATAACAGCAGCGACGAACCCACCCACAAGGGTCAACCTAACCCCGCGTTCAGTGCACAAGCCCATTTTTGTCAGACTGTCGCATTAGACGTCCCGCGGCAGAAATGGCCGTCGTGGAGCTAAAGTTGGCGCTCGCGGTGCTCTACGCCGAGCTGATGACCTACGCTGCAGCCCTGCTTGTCGCGCTGTCGCCTGCGGGTTCTCTCCAGCTATAATCAACAGCAACACCAGACCAGAGTACCATAGTGTTTGAAAAAGAGCGTGATTGTTGTCCTTGATTTGGCTCACTAGACACAGGTGCTGGGTCTCTTTCGTTGAGCATCGCACGAAAGAATAGTTTAAAACTCAAATGTTCAAAGTCTCGACAAATTGTTCAACTCGTTCGAATCCTTTGTAAAAACCCACACAATTGCCAGAAGTTTAGTGTGACTATGTACATACGTTTACGTAGTCGATCGAGTAGCGCTCTCTTATTGGAGAACGGCTGCAGTTACTTGTACCACCCCGTCCCCCCCCCCGACTCTGCACTCAGCATAATTGATCAAAGGCGACGAATATAGGCACATATTCCACCTGCCCGGTTTTCGACAACTGACGGAAATATGGTTGCTGATGAAATGGGGTAGCGCACCTTATCTCACGTCAAATCATTGCAGTCCTCGCCTCCGCACACTCAGTCAGGCAGGTGCAATAAAAATTGGTCAAGTCGCCGTTCGCACGTTTCTTACAGTAGTGCGACGACGTCGACAGAATTGGTTCAAAAAAGCAACCACTCTCATTCGAAAAATCGCACTTGCCATCTCTACACACAACACAACCCCAAGACAGGAATTCCAAAATCCGATAATTGAGAAAATACAGAGAAAATGTCCTGTGGTACTCCTTTAAGCTGTTTTACTGCCGTTTTCGTTGGCCCTTGGCGTCGTGTCGATGACCTTTTACGCCTTCTTTCTCTACGCCCCCTCTGGGAGAGGCAGAAAGCGTGACGAGAGAGCGTGACGCTCCTCCTTGTTTACGCTCTGCTTCTTCATGGGCGCAGCGGACTTTGAAGTGGCAGCGCATCAGGTGCGCAAACTGCATGCAACTAAATGTTACAAATTAATTAATGCACATAGTATGCAGAATTTAGTGGATCATATGATATCCAGGCCTCGGCTGAATGGCTTCTTCTTTGATTTCTACGCATATTTCGATCCCATGCGTTATTTTTTTGTATGCCTAGGGAAACGTTGTATGTACCACGTTGTTTGTATCGAAAAGCGCAGCGATTGCGAAATTCTACACGTGATGGGAGTGGGACACACACCATTAGAGGGGGTGTAATTATAGGGGGGGGCTTATTAACTCTTGGTGGTCTTGGGGGGGTGTATTGTTATAGGGGGGGGGGGGGTAACTATAGGGGGGCTAATTATAGGGTTTATGGTATATCGTGGTATCGTGGTATGTCGTGTATGTGTGTTAGTGTTGGGCGCGTATTTTTTTAATGATTTTTTCAAAAAAATAATGTATTTTTTTAAAAAAAATAGTCGCTGCTTGTATCTTATTTTTAAAAAGTATGGTCGTAGTCGTAATTGTAAGGTCATAGATGTAAATCGGAGTCGTAAGCTTGTATTTTGTTCGGTCAATAGTAAGTATAGGTATAAAGTATAAAAGGTATAGATATAAATATTTGTTGTTAATGTATGTACCAACATTGAAGAGATATGTGAGCTGTGTGGGTGGGTAGAAAGAAATTTGTTTTAATCACATATTCTTATGACGCTTTGGTTTTGCTTACTGTAGGTTTTGGACGCGCGGCGCGGCGCGGACCAAATCTGTTCTGCTAGCTTTTTTTGCTAGCTTTTGCTATTGCTAGCGCCTCTCTGCGCCCTTGTCTCCCTGCGTCGCGCCCTGCTTCTGCATCGCGTTCTTACTGCGTGTCCATTGCTCTCTTTGTTGGTGATCTCTCTGTCGCTCATTATTCGCTTATTCACACACTCACCCACATTGTCACACACCATCTGCACAACACTCACAACACACACACTCCTACCGTCCACTTGCGTGCTTGCGCTGTTTTACCGCGTTTGGCCTACTTTATGTACCGATTTACAAGCTTTGGGCACTTCGCTGATGGCTTACATCATGTATGGTACATGTACATACTCTACTCAAAAAACAAAGATACGGTATTTTTTTAAAAAAATACCGTAGTCTTGCGAGGGAAGGGCGTGGGTTCCAGGAGTCAGAGCGTATTCCTCCCAACCAATGGAGTTCACACGTTAGCGATGCTGCGAACCCGTTTTGCAACTGTTTCACAGCACTTACCACATCGCTTTTGGGAGGCACGCTCAAATGAATCCTGCTAACCCACGCCTTTCCCTCGCCAGCCTGGACTACCGCGGTAACCTGGGTTAAGAGTAGAGCACGGCATGGAGATACAGTACTCTGCAATTCGTTTGAAAGCGGCAAATGCCAACTAAAACAGGAACCGCATGACAAGTGTGGTGGAGTGGCCAGATGTGTTGCAATGTGCAACGATGAGTTTTCGTGAACCCCTCTAATGGTGTGTGTCCCACTCCCATCACGTGTAGAATTTCGCAATCGCTGCGCTTTTCGATACAAACAACGTGGTACATACAACGTTTCCCTAGGCATACAAAAAAATAACGCATGGGATCGAAATATGCGTAGAAATCAAAGAAGAAGCCATTCAGCCGAGGCCTGGATATCATATGATCCACTAAATTCTGCATACTATGTGCATTAATTAATTTGTAACATTTAGTTGCATGCAGTTTGCGCACCTGATGCGCTGCCACTTCAAAGTCCGCTGCGCCCATGAAGAAGCAGAGCGTAAAGAAGGAGGAGCGTCACGCTTCTCGTCACGCTTTCTGCCTCTCCAGAGGGCGTAGAGAAAGAAGGCGTAAAAGGTCATCGACACGACGCCAAGGGCCAACGAAAACGGCATGTATAACAGCTCAGAGGAGTACCACAGGACATTTTCTCTGTATTTTCTCAATTATCGGATTTTGGAATTCCTGTCTTGGGGTTGTGTTGTGTGTAGAGATGGCAAGTGCGATTTTTCGAATGAGAGTGGCTGCTTTTTTGAACCAATTCTGTCGACGTCGTCGCACTACTGTAAGAAACGTGCGAACGACGACTTGACCAATTTTTATTGCACCTGCCTGACTGAGTGTGCGGAGGCGAGGACTGCAATGATTTGACGTGAGATTAGGTGCGCTACCCCATTTGATCAGCAACCATATTTCCATCAGTTGTCGAAAACCAGGCAGGTGGAATATGTGCCTATATTCGTCGCCTTTGATCAATTATGCTGAGTGCAGAGTCGCGGGGGGGGGGGGGACGGGGTGGTACAAGTAACTGCAGCCGTTCTCCATAAGAGAGTGCTACTCGATCGACTAAGTAAACGTATGTACATAGTCACACTAAACTTCTGGCAATTGTGTGGGTTTTTACAAAGGATTCGAACGAGTTGAACAATTTGTCGAGACTTTGAACATTTGAGTTTTAAACTATTCTTTCGTGCGATGCTCAACGAAAGAGACCCAGCACCTGTGTCTAGTGAGCCAAAATCAAGGACAACAATCACGCTCTTTTTCAAACACTATGGTACTCTGGTCTGGTGTTTTGCTGTTGATTATAACCTTAAAGTGTTGGAATGCATGTCAACCAACGCATTTGCATGAATGCAAAAGAATTGCTTGTAACACCCACTCTGTTTTAAATAAATTTCATATCAACACACCCGCGACGTAAATTGGAGACATGCGCTGACTCATTTGCAGTTTTTTTTTATTTTTATATTGCAGTCTCTGTGGTGATGCTATGTTGGGGGGGGGGGGGGAGAATCGGCTCTTCGGTGTGTCGGTTTGAATGTGTTGTATGTCCAAAAACGTTTTGCTCACGCAACCTGACACAAACAATCCGATTCATGCACAAAACGCGCACACAAAAAAAGGCAGTGAACCGATGCATGGGGGGGGGGCGGAGGGAATGGGAGAGCCCGAAAATAGTTTACCCCGCCCAGAGGCCCCCCAAGGTCGAGTAAGTCGAGGTCGTGCGTGCGTGCGTGCGTGCGTGCGTGCGTGCGTGCGTGCGTGCGTGCGTGCGTGCGTGCGTGCGTGTTGCTGTGTTGTGTGTAAGTGACCAATGTGTTTTCATAAGTTTTACGGTGCATAGATTGATCATTCGGTAATCACCAACTATGTACTGTAAGACGGTCACCTCATAATTGAGCTCGCAACGGTGCTGGCACTGTTGCTCTGTTGCGGCAAAGGGAGCGTCAAGATAATTTCCGATAATGCGCCTTGCTTCTTGATGCTTCTTGATGCGTGCCTCGGTTTGACTGGAATTTAATGCTGTGTTTCAGGTTGTCACCCGCTCATATGGTATGTAGGTACAGTGCGGCGGTGGAATGAAAATGTAGTCAACAAGCCGTTGTAGCGGAGCGACTGAATACTGTTCATCGATGTCTGCAAGAACGCGATAGATACCCTACCTACATCGTCGTCGCTTTATTCATGCATACCAAGTGGCGCGCTGCTACTGTAATGTACTGTACCTCTCACCCATTGAATAAGTGTAGCCGACGCTGTACGAAGGGTTTTGCCCTTCCGAGTAATGGTACATAGCAAGTGCTGATGTTGGTGAGGTGTGTGTGTATAAGCCATGACCGCCGAAGGCGGCATGGAAGGGGCGGTTGCCCAGGGTCTGTGGCGTTGATCTGCCCTCCCTCCGCCGAGGGTTGATAGGCAGTCCAGGCTGCACGTGGATCAAGGCCTCGTGATCCTCCGACTCCTCGGAGGCGAGAGCGGAATCTTGAACCGGACGTCCCACAGGTGGAAGCCCATGTTGGTGAGGTAGCTCATCGATCTGCAGCCTACCTGAAACGGCTTCCCTCTTGCTCCATTTTGAACCCAGCAGTACACCGGCCCGCCCCTACACATCTTCCAGCCTTTAGACTCTATGCCTCTAAGAGAAGATGCTCGAATATTCCTCCCCAACGTGCATGTAGTCCAGAATGGGAGGAACGATTGAGTGGTACTTTTTTTTGTAAACAATGGGTTGGAAATTAGGTCCAAATTGAAAGAACCGATAACTGTACAGTAAATTAAATGGGCGCCTCTTCTACAGTATGAGCATTGCTACGCAAATACAACTACCGTTTAACCTATGATAAGCCCCTACTCCACATGATGATCGCCACCCCCCCCCCATCCATGTATGATATGTAAGTGCCCCTCCCTCCCAGACACAGGTGACACTCGTTGCTCGTCAGCGCGGCAAAAAACAATGCGCAAAACGCTCTTACCGTACGACACGGACTTTGAGGAGGTGGCAAGCCGCAGGAAAGTTTTAAAAATTTGCAATTACTAATTTACTACTACTACTACTACTACTTCTTTTTCATCTAAGCAAACTACTTGTTCCAGTCACCACCTCTATAACACTACTCTGTAACTGGTCGTTCCCCCTTACCAGTTCCTCCTGGACGTTTCCCACTGCCGTTTGCCCCCCCCCAGTCGTTTCCCCAATGCCAAAAAAAAATTTAATATAGTCAGGTGCAGCTGCTGACATCGAAAATTTCGCATTGTGTAAAAGCGACCTGTCTGAGCTCTCTCTGCCCAGCAGAATGCGATGCGTATTCACAAAACAGTGACCACCGCGCGGAAGTTGCAGAGACAGCACGAAGCACCTCTGCCCTCCCCCTCAGGCAAGGGAATCCGTCCGAAGACGTCTCCCCCGGGCACCTTTTCACAGGCCGAAGCGGAGGGGAGGACGTGCTCAGCCCGAGAGCCGAGGTGCTGGAACCCCAAACCAGCTGCACCAACCCCGAATGCGCAGGGATGGGAGTTAACTTTTCCGCACGGTAGTGCATCGTTGCTTTTAAAACACTACTATATATACGCAGAAGGCGAATTGCAACATTGGTTGAGCAGGTTTGAGCATGGCGAGCACAATGACGAGTGCTGTCGGGAAATCGATAAAGCTGATGGAATATTGATCCCGAGTTCTTTGTCGAAATCGTGCGTAGTACAACGACTAGTGGAGATTATGAAAACCCGTTTTGCCGTTGTTTCACAACGCTTATCACATTGAAGCTCAATTAAACTGTTCTTTCAAGAAGTAACATACCGTAGGCGTCTGAACCGTATACAGAGGTGCTGGCTGCCAGTATCATTTTGACGAGCAACCGTAGTGCGAGTTGTTATATCGTGGAATCGTGGAACGTCGTGTATGTGAGTTCACACGTTAGCGATGCTGCGAACCCGTTTTGCAACTGTTTCACAGCACTTACCACATCGCTTTTGGAAGGCACGCTCAAATGAATCCTGCTAACCCACGCCTTTCCCTCGCCAGCCTGGACTACCGCGGTAACCTGGGTTAAGAGTAGAGCACGGCATGGAGATACAGTACTCTCCAATTCGTTTAGCAGCAGGTTCTTCTTTGGAAAAGCGAGCAGTCTCGTCTCGGTGGGACTTTCTGCCAAACTTGACGAGCTCTGCCTCCGCGGCACCGTCCACTTCGGCCGGCGCGTTGGCGCAGCAGTCGATCGCCTCGTCAGCGATCAAACCGACTACAGCGCCTTGCGGCGCTGCCGACTCGCTGCGCTTCGCCAGAGCGCACCTTCCATATCGACAAAGGCCAGCTCGGACGCAGCATGCTCGCCTATCTGCTCGACTAGGTATCTAAAGATAATAGGATAATAATAGATATAGATAATAGGATATCAATAACCTATCAATCAATTCAATCTAAATTGTGCAAATCAACGGGATAGGAGCTGCGCTTGAGCAAGAGCTTCGTGTGTAAGTTTGGACTTGCGTGGGTATAACGCCGATCGCAAAGTTCGACAGTTGTATGTATCTGTACCAGTGGCATAAAAAAAACACAGTCAGCTACGCACGCACGCACGCACGCACGCAGCACGCATAATGAGTTGGGCATGGCTAACACGTCGGCTAAGACGCAGCATCTTTGCAGCGCCCGATGCAGCGCTGAGCGCACCATCTCTGCCCTATCGAGGCGCTAGTTATGCATGATAAGCGGGCAGAAGCGTAGTGCAACTTCCAAACGTCTTGAAAACGTGCACCATTGCCCACCCGCGCTTGCATTGCGTGCCCTTTCTGACTGGTAGGGAAGTTCGTAGCTACATATGTACCTACCTACCCTACTCGGTACTCGCTGTAATACCCGTAAGCAGCTTTTCTGCGCCTGATAGAAGAAACGCTTGCAGGGAGGAGAGGCAGAGATTGACACAATGCGGAGATTGTCGTTGGTGCTGCTGAGCGTCGCGTGGGCGCTGCTGGTCAGAGGCTGCAAGAGGCCTAAGCCCAATGGCGCGACCTACTACTCCGTCCGTTTCATTGACCACGACGCGCGCTATGCCGCCGCGGACCATGCTGATTTTGAGAAGTTCGCCACAAAACTGGCGGCTGCGAATTACGGAAGCAAGGTACGTATCAGCGGCTACTGCGTACTACATAAATTATGTATGCAAGCGGTCGCGCACGCAACGTACACCACAGAACTGTCTCGTATACGCGCTGTCACTTTTCTCCGCAACGACGAGGACGTCAAAAAAAGCCTGGTGCTTCAGATCGAGAAGTCTTTGAAGAAATTCGGACACGAAACCATGGTCGCGACTGTCATCAACTTCTCTAGGTGATTGATCTGATCCGAGTGCCTTTCGGCGTGTGTTGTTGTTGTCGTTGTTGTTGTTGTTGTCCTAGCACCGACCTGTGTAAGTGTTCGTCTGTTCGCTCCTCCGTTTAGAGCGGCTCGCAGATCGGAGTTGCGTGTGCAGCTAGAGATTAGCGATGCTCGACAAGACTCGGGCGCGCTCGAGCTGTCGATCCAAGAGCTCATTGATGCCGTCCGCGCCGCTGCGCCCAACTTCGACGACGTCTCTGTTGGTGCGTGACAGAGGAAGGCATTCTTGCAAGGGATCCTCTAATACATACCTAGTTCCTCCGAGGCACTATGGGGGGGGAGCATTTTTCGTTCATTAATTTCTACATAATTTCAGCCTCAAGATTTCGAACGGTAAAGCGAAACTCGCAGTCAAAATATTGGCGACTTTTCAGAGTGTTTTCTTCCATTTTATGTTTGATTTTCGTTGATAGTCGCTGAAGCGTACTGTACCAGGGGGGGGGGGACTATGGGAAGGTCTAGACTAGACGGTAAAGTGCACGCAATTTGCGATGCGGTATAATTTAGGTCCGCAGGCGAAATTAGAATCGACGTTCTAGAGCCCGGCTCGCGGCCCCAGCCTACGTTTTTGCCAACCATGGGCCACAAGCGGGCCTCGGACCATCTGTCGTCGATCCTGGACCTCAGTGCCAGCGCCACGCCCTGCGACTCTTTTGGCAAGTTCTCCTGCAAGAACTACCGCTATCCGTACGACGACAAGGACGATCCCACGACGGCGGTCATCTTCTCGGAGACGACCAAGTCGATGGCCAAGCTCGTGGACGACGTCCTGGTGGAGGAGATGCAGAAAATCCAAGTTTGCCTTTAGTGAACTTAAAAGCGCAGTGCCAAGAAGAAGACAGACGCGCGCGGACACAATTCACCACGCGAGTTCTTAGGCCGACGACCCTCAGAAGTACAGGCGACTCTTGAAGACGCAGTTCGACATCTGCACCGCGCCCAAGAGAGTGCGCGACCTCGAGGCGCGGCGCGGCCACTTGCTGCAGCTGATCAAATCGATCGGCGGCTTTCCGTCACTCGAGAAAGACTACGCCACTCCGGAGAACTTTGCTTTTGAGACCCTCATCGCCAAGCTGCAGGTGATTGTGCTACTGCGGACACAATGTGCATTGGATACATTGTATGTACCTGTGTCCTGTGGACACACTAAGATTCAAGAAACCTGTTCAACTTGTGAGTCTTATGAATTCTACAAGAATGAAAACTTTGCAGCTGGCGGGTGGCTCCCGATTCGGAGACCCAGTGTCTTCTACCGTGGCCAGTGACGGGACTATTCCTGCAGGGGTTGGCGAAAGACAGTACCTGCTGGTGCCAGCGTTCTTTCCCATGGCCGTGTACAAGGCGGGAAGCTACGTGGAGCTGGTCACAAGACTGGCGGATAGGCTGCGGCTGCCACTCGATAGACGCGCTGCAGAGACCGATGAAACGAACCTCATGTGAGGGAGCAAGCAGAAAAACAAGCTTTGCAGGGGCACTACATGGCTCAGCTGATGTATTCCACACGATTGGGCAATTCATTCTGGTCTAGGGCCGCGTCACATTAGTGAACGATTCCACATTTCAAGCAATCAAATTCTTCGTATACTGTATAGGAAAACTCTTGCAGCCAGCTGCAGAAAGCGATCGGCAAAGCATTCGCGAAGCACCGAGCGACCGATTACAGACCGGAAACCGACGCCCCAATCGAACTGCAAGCCCGTCTTTCGCCCAACTTCTACAGAAATGTCAAGAAGACGGCTGCACTGAGGTGTATAATAGAATAAGACCGCGCACGCGCGCAATCTTAGGCCTTTCCTGCAAAACAGTAGGAAGGGGAAGGGATGGAGCTGAGTGACGAGCTGAGCTCTTCACAAGCCTAAAAACACCACAGGAAGCATTGGGTGGGGCCCTGGGGAGCACATTCAGCAGGGTGGCTGGGTTAGGTAGGTAGCCTGCAGTCAGTGCAGCTTGGACGAAAGCTGAGGAGGCGATGATCCTTGGTTGGCTGACAAAATTGCATTACCGCGAGGGTGGGGGTGACCTGTGAGTGCGTACACCTGTACACGATGCCGAGTCACACCTATATGTACTATGATTGCAGGCAAGAGTATTCGGGTGCGTTCGACTGGACGCTGTACATCAGTCGTCTGTCGGACCACGGCCGTCTGTTCGACGCCGGAGCGGTGCTCGACGGTCGCGTCAACGTCTACCTGCCGCGGTTCTCGAGGGCCGCGGCGGAGCTCTACAGAAACACTCCCGCGAGAGTGCTGCAGAACCTCATGGCCGCCACTCTTGTCAAAAACTTCTACGCTCGTCGTCAACGCTTGCCCAGACCCGAGGACTACGGCATTGGACTGAAGAGCGCGCCCACGGATGATATCAGGTGTGTGTTTGTCCGTTTTCAGCTGTGTTTATTTACCGGGTCCAGGATACCAGATCTTGCGGCGCGAAAAAAAAAAAACAGGCGCCAATGCGAACAACAGAAACACTGCTGGTGCTAGAACGGTACTTGAACACTGTTTCCAACTGTTTCCAACTGCATTTCCAACTCCAACTGCATCCAACACAACTCCAACTGCAACTGCAACGGCATTAACTGCATGTTACAATACTGCATTATGTATTGTACGTCCAATGAACGTTGGCTTTGGGTTGTATTGGGATTTGTTTTTTGCGAGATTTGATTCCACGACATTGACATTACAGGAATCGCCACGGAGCTATGGAGAGCAGATGTGTCAGTCTTGGGGTTTTACCGTGCAACTAAATGCTGTAAGAAAACCACAAAAGGTCAAACCAATTGAAAGTTGAAATTCAAGTTGAAATTTTCAGCCGTCAGTCGACGCGATAAGTGTGTTTGTACCTACATATCAACACATGCATCTCTACATTCCAGGTCTAGCTAGCTATACATTTGAATTTCGTACAGACAAAAAATTTGTATCAGTCGAACTGATACAGCAATTGTTCTTGCGCCCGGGGACGTACAAAACTGATTCACAATATTTAGCGAACTCATCAATCAGTTGTCCGAGGAGAGTGGTGCCAGTGCAACCGCTCCGGAGGTCGCAATGAACGCTGGGGACAGCGACGCTCCAGGGCTGCTGGCAAAGAATGAACTTGAAGGAATTTGGAACAAGGAACTTGAGGCCAGCGCAGTCTCCGAAAAGGTTATCCGGAAAGTGTGCATAGAAATCATCCGAGACGCCGGTTTCGACTTGTATGGGCTGGGCGTGGCCCGGCTGTACGCGGACGCGGCGCTTCCACCCAATTTGCTGGCAGAGTATCAGGTGCGTTGCGTTCGTGTGTTCGAACGCGCGCGCGCGCGTGCCGACGGCGGCCGCGTCCCAGGGCCTGGTCGAGCCCATGACCGCCAACGTCAAGAGCTCCCTCAAGGAGCTCATGGACTCCATTCCCTACTTGACTGAGACCGAAAAGGCGAGAGCCAAGCGAAAAGTGGAACTGGCGTTTTTCGACTTCGGCTATCCCGACTACACGATGAACGACACGTTCTTGAACGGCCTCGCGGGTGAGCTGCAGCTCGACCAGGCGCAAGACTACCTCGTCACCAACCACGCCTACCGACGATTTGCAGCCAGGAACGTACTGAAACTGGTTCGTTCGAGCATGTCCAACAGTCCGTACGCGCGCACGCACGCACGCACGCACGCATGCACGCACGCACGCACGCACACACGCACGCACGCACGCACGCAGCCACGCAACGGTACAACGCACGCAGCGCACGAGCTGTGGAGTCTGGAGGGAGAAGAAGTCTTCCAGCGCTTCAGACCGGTTCGAGGCCCGACCTGAACTCGCGCGCCAATCCCACGGGCGTGTACGGCTTCTACCGCGACGCCACGAACAACGTGCACGTGTCCGCCGGTCTCTTCAACAGGCCCTTCTTCCACACGGCCATGCCGACCGCGCTGCTCTACGGAGGCATGGCCACCGGAGTCGCGCACGAGATCGGACACGGTTTCGACTCCACCGGATTGCCCTGGTTGGTGGCCGGCCGCAACCACCGACTTGTGCTGGTGACGACGGAATGTCGGTCCTTCAACTGTGTATCGACCTGAAGTGAACTGACAGCACAGACCCGTGTGCCCATGCAGTACCGCAAACAACGCCTACAATTATTAGCCTCTCTCACTGCTCCTTCCTTCCGACCCGAATGAAACAGTGGCCCCCATGACTCTGAGTGGCTAATTACTGTAATTGCCTCCGCAGGCTGGGCAACGGCCGACGCGAGCGCCTCATCAAAGGCGACTCTCTGAAGAAGTTCGCCCAAGATCGTAGCTGTCTGGGACGGCAGCTGTGCCGACGCCTGCCCGCCTTCTGCGGCAACGGCGGCACCTTCCCCATGGATCAAACCATCGCTTCCGTCTTCGGTTAGACGACCAGTCCTTCTTCCTTCCAGGCCCCATTCAGTGGCGGATTCATTTGGGAGTGGGGAAGGATTCAGCAGAAGAGGGAACCCTATTGAAATTTACAGATGCTGGGCCATTTCGGCGATGTTTACCCAATCGGTCTACTATTGACAAGTAGTACATAGAATCGGCGCAGCAGGCAAATTTTTTTGCGATTTTTGACCACCTACACGCATTTTTTTGCGGAAAAGTAGCTTCGCTAGGCACATTTCTTCTCCCACGGGCCAGCCTTTCCTCCCGTTTTCTCCCTAGATTTTCGTGTTGGGGAGGGGGAATTCCCACTACCCCAACTCTGGATGCGCCACTGCGCCCATTTGAGGCTTGAGCGGGTCGACGAGGAAGGCTTTGCGCTCTAGGGATGAAGGGAGGCATGCGCGCCTTCCAGACGGTTCTCTCGAGTCGCGGCCGCCAGCGGATCGCCGGCCCCTTTGCGCACTTCACTGACGAACAGCTCTTCTATCTGGGCTTAGCGCAGGTACGTCCGTCTCTTTGCTGCTACGCTTTGATTTGCTATGAGTGGTGTGTAGAGGATGGCAGCGAGGGAAGAATTCCCACTCCCACCCCCGATATCCATGGCATGCGGATCTTGGCGCAGTTGCGTTTAGGTGTTCTGCGGGGAAGAGTTCAAGGAGAGAGTGCAAGGTTGGTACGTGGATGAGGTTCTGCGGCAAGACCGCCAGTTCGCGGCCGCCTACCGCTGCCCCATCGGCAAGTCCCACATGGCCCCCAAGGACTACTGCCACGTCTGGGGAGAATAGAAGTGATACACATTCCTAGTACGACTCGTAGTGAGCACTCGCTGCCAACTTGACCGAGACATGCGTGGTTGGGTCGCTTCTGCATCGCGAGCTCTACTCGCGATGTACGTCAACTGAAGAACTTTGATGCACCGCTCGTCCACCTACTCACAGCCTGCAACAGTTCTGTGACAGGCAGTGCTTCACTGGCATCTCGCGCTCGAGCCAGCTTTGCACAGCCGCTTTGCGTCTGTTTCTGTTCGCTTATCTCGTGTGCATCACGCAGCACATCCTGTCTGCCCGCCCCCCCCCTGACGAGCCACAATACAGCGGGAGCGAAACTTCGGCGTTGCTCATGGCAATCGAGAGAGCAGCCAAGAGAATTTCTGCCCAGCAGAATGCGATACATTCACAAAAAAAATGACCACCGCGCGGAAGTTGCAGAGACAGCACGAAGCACCTCTGCCCTCCACCTCAGGCAAGGGAATCCATCCGAAGACGTCTCCCCCGGGCACCTTTTCACAGGCCGAAGCGGAGGGGAGGACGTGCTCAGCCCGAGAGCTGAGGTGCTGGAACCCCAAACCAGCTGCACCAACCCCGAAGGGACGAGAGTAACTTTTCCGCACGGTAGTGCATATTGCTTTCAAAATACTACTATATATACCCAGAAAGCGGATTGCAACAATTATTCAGCAGGTTTGAACTTGGTGAGCATAGCGGTGAGTCCCGTCGGAAATCGATAGAATGAAATCTGACGGAATATTGATCGTCAGCTTTTTGAGCTCTTCGTCGAAAACCTGCGTTACAACAGGTACTACCGATGCTGCGAACCCGTTTTGCAACTGTTTCACAGCACTTACCACAATGAGCGCCCAGCCTCTGGGTAGAGGCTAGAGGGAGATATTTCCGGTACACTGAAGTCCCACAGATTACTCAGTTCAACTTCAATTTTTTACAATAATCAGCGATCGATCGCGGTCTGCAAGCGGGCCACGAGGTGACGAGTTTCGCCAAAGCGCGGGAGCTGGACCGGCCAAACAAACGGGTGCCACCTTCCATTCTTCTTCTTCTTTTCTGAGGCCGGCTCCGACGTCGTCCACGACAGCGACCGACGCCGGAGCAGAGAGCGTCCGCGCTTGGGCGCTATAAACTCTTTATCAGCCGAAAAATAGAAGAACATTTCACCCCACAGGAACAGGTACAAGACCTGCCGTTGGGTGAAGATTGGGGTGGGCATTTGACTGCCCAGGAAGAGGTTATCCGTCAGCCAGGGAAACAGGAGTAACCTGCCGCCCAGGGATAGAGATTGACTATAACTATAGATTGACTATAACTATAGATTGACTATTGACTATAGGCAGGCAGCACGCTGCTCACCTAGTGTTAGGGTTAGTAGTGGGACGCCACCCTTTTCGGGGCCGCGTCCTAGAAGGCGGGCGACACCTCGTCGTCCTCGTCGGCTTCGTCGGCCACCGCGGACGGCGTGGTGTCCTTGTCGGCCACTAGTGATGGCAACCTACCTAGCTAGGTTACCTACCCAGTAGGTTACCTAGCCTTTTCCAGCCTAGGTAACCTAACCTAACCTACCTAGCGCGAAAATTGATCTACCTGTACCTAACCTACCTACCTAGATTTTGCCGTTACCTACTAGGTTACCTACCTAAGTTAAAATTTGTGGAGCCAAAAAATGGTATGTGCAAATAGAAACATTTTGCACATACACTGGGTGAATGTGGCCATTGTTTTTGTTTGCGGCGGTCGCATTTGCTTGGTTTTTGTACTGATGTTGGCATCAGGATTATTTCTTGGTCCACTGCGTCTGTGACGAGATATTCGTAGCCTGGTATACATGTACGATGTCGTTCATTGAACGTCTACAACCAGTCGGTGTGTTAGTGCATGCCAGCGACAGGCTGTGCGTGCCAGCGATCGTCATGTGCATGTCAGCATCTGTGCTTGTACGTGTTGTGTGGGCGGGTGCGTACGTGGGTTTGTGCATGTGCAGGCGTTCAGAGTTTTGAAGGACTCGTCCCTAGTGAAAATACGCAAGGGCGTGTCAGTGTGTATGTGTAAGCAGCAATGCGCGTATCAGTACAGAACTTGGTATTAACATGCCATTTGTGTGCGTGCGTGCATGCGTGCGTGCGTGCGTGCGTGCGTGCGTGCGTGCGTGCATGCGTGCGTGCGTGCGTGCGTGCGTGCGTGCGTGCGTGCGTGCGTGCGTGCGTGCGTGCGTGCGTGCGTGCGTGCGTGCGTGCGTGCGTGCGTGCGTGCGTGCGTGCGTGCGTGCGTGCGTGCGTGCGTGCGTGCGTGCGTGCGTGCGTGCGTGCGTGCGTGCGTGCGTGCGTGCGTGCGTGCGTGCGTGCGTGCGTGCGTGCGTGCGTGCGTGCGTGCGGCCATGCTCAGAGTCCCAATGGGCTGTTCTTTAACAATTTGGTACTGGCGCACTCTGACCAGCACATGATTTTCGACATCTTATCATATCAGCATAGATGGAGCCACTGCATGCAACGATTGCTGTGACGCATTTTATAATTCTTGTATTTTTTGCCAGAAATGTCATTTAGCTTTCCTGACAACTTCGACAGTGATTGATGTTGATGATGGTGTGTCCAACAAATTGTAATGGTTGCTGAAGCGCGGTGACATTTGAGGCATCTCGCAATTTATTTGTGGCGGCAAGTACATATATTCATTCAGCCGCGTTTAAATATTTTGCAATTTTAATGTACTTACCGCATTGTTTATTCTTATTATTAATGTCGCGTTAATGACCGCTATTAGTTGCCATTAGTGACACTTGATGGGCAGGGCAGTATGGTTCAAAATAGCACGGGGTGACGTTAGACCAAGTCTAGATTTGACGGGGTGACGTCAGGCCAAGGTATGCCCATGGAGCTTCATCAAAGAATGGTGCTTTAGAGTGCGCGTCATGCGGAAAGAAAACTTCACTGTTTTCTTCAGAATGTCACGCAAGAACAACCGTCGAGTGACCAAGATGCTACCAGAGCTGGACAAGCAACGCGATTCTAACTCGATGGCAAAAGCGGAAGACCCGGCGCACCAAATTGGTTGAGCGTCACGCAGTCACGCGTTTCGACGTGAAACCTTTATTTAGGTATTCAGAAGACAAAAAAGTGTCTACCTGCGTCATTGATCAACAAACGCTGGGGCGTCGAGTCCGGCTTCGGACCGTCATTTCACAGCCAATCGGCTAGACAAATAAAAAATACCATCTACACACTGTGAAAGGGGGTGCGTGCGTGGATTGCGTGCTAAACAGGGCATCGTGGGTGGCCTTGCCCTTGCTATGTATAAAGCTCCATAAAGCCCATAAAGCTTCAGATGAAAGAGACGCATTCCCATTCCTGCTCCTCCCGAGAATGATCATGATGATTCGCGCGATTTTGTGAGCGACTTGCTGATGAAAATCTCTTCATTGTCAACAGTGCAATAATAACTAAACTATGTTCATCTACTGAACATTTCGCGTTTCTGGAGGCTCTCTGCAAACTGACGAAACGCAGTCCTAGACATTCGATAGTGCTAGAGGCAATCGTGGACATATTGAGCCTTTATTAACACTTTTAAGACAAAGATCTCATAATCTTTTCACTTTGACAGTTTTCTGTGCGAAGCCCCCCATGAATCTCAGCTGTACAGTGAAAGGTGCACAAAATAGAACGATTGAAACCCTATCTGTGTACCGTTCGGTTTGTCCTCCGCCGACATGCGTGGGTTGTCCTCACTTCTAATTGACACGCGTATTTCCGAACTTCGTCCTTCGCATAGTTCCAGATTGAACCGTTGAACAACCGGTGTTACTTTTAAACTGCACTCTTCTCAGGGATGCCGCGACCGCCGCTGCACCATCGTCTATTCGCTGCGGGGAGTTTCTTCGCGACGTCGACGGTGGGCGTGGTCGGCTACGCGGTGACGCTGTCGACGCTCTGGCGCTTCCGACAGCAATTCCACCAGGACAACAACTTCTACGTGCTCGTCTGGAATCTGGGACCGTAGACTGGACAGTATAATTTCCTGGAGAAGTACCTAATAGAAAAGATGTTTTGTCGAGGAATTTGTGACTTCTTTCATCTCGGCGCTGTCACATTGTGTAGTTAGGTATGCGTATTGAATGCCCACTCTACGGGTCCCTGGCGTTGGGCGACGCGCTCATGCTGCTCGCCGAATACGTCGTCGCCGTGCCCCTCTCTATCACAGGTGTGCGTGCGTGCGTGCGTGCGTGCGTGCGTGCGTGCGTGCGTGCGTGCGTGCGTGCGTGCGTGCGTGCGTGCGTGCGTGCGTGCGTGCGTGCGTGCCTCTCTTTTCTCTAGGCCTGCCTCTCTACGGCGACGGCTACCTGCTGACCACACTGGCGCACATCAACCACGTGGGCTTTCGACCATGCCTGTACACGAGCTTCGCGATCGGCGTCAACCGTCTGCTCTGCTTCGTCGCTCCCGTGTGGCACGCGCGCCTGTTCGAAGGCTCTAAGGTCTATGGCTGGTGCGCTGCCGTTTGGGCCGGGGAGCTGCTGGCCCTGCTGCTCAACTGGCAGACGGGCTTTCGACACTCCTTCCACCACCAAGGATTCTTCTTCTACTCTAGACGGCCCAATGTGTGCAGCGGTTTCAACGACTTCCTTCGATCCATAAATTCAGAATGGTTCAACGTCTAGCCGAATGTGACAAACGCGTTCAACGATCGGTTCGGCATCGCCAGCATCGATCGACTAGTCAGAGACGCTGGCATGTGGATGCCAGTGGTCAACTTTGTCTTCTACGTGGCCACATACGCCCACATTCGGCTCTTCTTCCAGGTACAGCCTGCTGTACAAAGGTGAATACCGTAAACGCTTCAGGCCGGGGAGGGGGGGTGCGCAATTGGCGGGTAGAAGCGGGGGGCTTTTTTTAAGGGAAACTGATCAGAGGGAAACAGTCCCACCATCGGAGAAAGAGGGAACGACATTCATACAATACATTGTATCAATGCTTCAGACACGGCGAGTTGGCGCTGTGGCTGCTGCGGGGCAGACGGCGGCTCAAGCTCAGAAACAGGACAAGTTCAAACTGGAAAGGGCGTTGCTGCTACAGGTGTTCAGATTTGTCGCAAACGCTAGCACACGACTATTGCACTCATTCGCAGAAATTAGTGATGCAGTTGTATTGTTTGTAGCACTGTAGCAAAGCTTGCAACACTGAGCAGGTTTCAACTACAGCTACAGTACATGTATTGGGAACGTCTGTTTGCGCCTTGCTGTCACACTTGCTGTCTAGCTAGTTAGTGGTCACAATCAGTGCGCTTCAAGACAACTCAGTGCCGTTAAAAAAGAACGCCACAAACGCGGTACATGTTCGACAAAGTCGATCTTATGACACATTCAGGGTCTCCTGATCAACGTGTTCACTCTGATGGAGGTGAACGCATTCCGCTTCTCCAGAGAGCTGCACTCGTTTGGCTGCGAGGTGCTGGGCAGCTGTGTGTCGGGCGGCCTGCTGATGGGCAATCTCGTGATTCTCAACAGCGCCATCAACCCCCTCATCTATTTCACGTTCAACGGCGTCTTTCGGCGCAGAGTGCTCGAAAGCTGTGGCTGCGTGAGCGTCTAATGCCACACCCAGCCACCCCTCCGTGGATGCGGAAGATTTGCAGGCGGAGCTAGTACTAAAATTCATTCAACGTGTACACTGTACAGACTCCTGTGGGCCTCCAACCGTGACGTCGACGTGTGCTGTTGTCACCTTTTATATCAAAGTTGTGCAAATCAACGGGATAGGAGCTGCGCGTGAGTAAGAAGGACTGCAAGGTTCGGACGGACGGGTGTGTATGACATGGCGCCTTTCGTCGCGAAGTCGACTTGTGTCCGTGCCAGTGACAGATATTGTACAACTCGTCGTAAAGCCAATCCACGACGCAACACACGGTAACACTGTACATGCAAATATAGTCGTAGTCGTAGGACGTTTGCAAGCAAAACGCAGTTACCGAACGCATAAGCTAAGGTACATAGACGCATAACGAGTTGAGAACTACAGGCACATGCGCATTCAGTGAGGAGCGTTCAGCTTGTGTCCACAGTGAGTGACTTGCACGCGGGGCAGCGCGCCCCCGCCAGCGATAGTGACATCTTTGAAAAGCTCCACGATTTCAGGGTCGACTTTAACCGCAAGTAGGATGTGTCGAGGGCTGATCCGCTTCCTGCACAGGTCGCGCGCTGCGTTGCCCGCCAACTCCAGAACCTACATGTATAGATACGCATTTGTTTGGAGTATGACGGAGTTTGCAAGTGGCGGCCTCTGCAACTACTACAATACTCGTTCCTCTGCGAAGCTGCAAGTTTTACGCAATTATCACACACGCGCACACACATACACACACGCACACACACCCACCCACCCACCCACGTCAACCACCCCTACCTCCGTTCACCAAAAAAACCACGACAGCGCGGTCATTCAAACCGTGCGGGCTACAAGGGAGGGGGGGGGGGGGGGGGAACAATCGATAGTCCAATAGTGCATGAAACACGATCGATCGAGCATGTTAACCACAGCTAAGCTGGGGAACAAGTCACCCGCCTCTGCGACGAGGTACTCGAGGGTTGCGGTCAGGTAAACCGCTGCAGCTGGGGCGACGCGCGTACGCCGGCCGGGGCGGGTGCACATCTGGCGGTGCACTCTGCCGACGGGGAACTTGAGAGCCGCGCGGGTCGAGAGACTCCGCCGCTGACCAGGACTAGCCGGCATTTAGCCGAACGGAACGAGGCGATGTAAGACGCGCTAGAAAAATCGGTACTCGCGACAGCAAAACTCGAGGAAAAGCAGCTACAAAAGCCAATATCTAATTGCTCACTATTTAACCCGAATTTTATTCGCAATGAGTAGCAACAATTCAGCAAGCGTAGGCTAGCGCCACAAACAATTTACGTGCCGGACCAAACGGTTTAGATAAGTGCCGAATCCCTCACAAACGCGCGTACATCATCAACGCTACACCGTCGCGGGGCAGCGCGGTCTACCTGCCTAGACGAACGCATCGGCACGCGCAGTACTCAAGTTACAAAGCTATATCAAAAACTAATCCATTTAGAAATTTAGAGTGTAGAAAAGAAAATTCATTTTTTGTCAGCGTCCTCCTCTTCGGTGGCCTCTAGGGCGGCTATCGCGTCGCACAGGGCGAAGTGGACGATATTGCAGAGCTGCAACGCGTCCGTGCGTTCGTGTCCGTGCGTTCGTGTACGCGCGTGTTTGTGCGTGCGTGCGTGCGGGTGCTCGCCTGTAGTTTGTCCTCGTGATTGAGGTGCTGTCGACTGAGCAGACGAAAGTCCTGGCCGACGGCGCGACTCCACCGCGTGCCTTCGGGACTCACAAAGTCCTCGGCCACCTGCCAGCGAGCGCGCATTCCATAGATGCGTACACCAACGCTCGCACAAAGGGTCGCGCGGACAACGGGCACCGGGCAGACCGACAGAGGCACAGGCACGCGGCAGCATACTGGGGGGTTGGGGGGGGGGGGGGGTTGCCCACCCCCACTCGGAAGTTTACCCCTCCCCAGCGCCCCCAACCCTCCCCCCAGAATTTTTTTGAAGCTTTCCAACTTGGCTGGCTTGGATGGCTACAAGTTTAAAAAGTAGTGTATTTTTCGTCATTTTCAGGGTTCCTTGACCCTAAAACAGCTAAATGGCGCTATTTGTAGCCTATTTTTTACCCATTTTGACCAAAAAGTACCTATTTAGACACTATTTAGGTACACTTTTTATCCTTCTGACACCCCCCATAAACTGACATTCTGACATAAACTCGGACTTTCCCCAATGCTTCGCGTTGTCTACGTCCCTTGGGATGTGTTGGGATTGGCCAAATAAAACCGAACCGAACCGAACCGAACCAAACTCCCCTCCCTCTTGAAATCTGCTTACCCCCCCCCCCCCCACCCACACCCCCCAGAATGGTCTCCGACCCTTCCCCCCCCCACCTCAAAAACCCGGTCACATGTATGCCCGGCAGACCGTATGCACGCACGCACGCGCGCAGGCGCGCGCACCTTGACGCAGCTGAGGAGGTTCTGCACTTGATGGGCGGCGCCGGCGGGAATGAAGACGGCGTCGCCGAGCATCTGGACGAAGGTCGCTCCGCGTACGCATCGCTTCTCGTAGAGCAGTCGCTGCATGGCGCCCGTCAGGAAGAGCGTCTGGTCGTTGATGGGGTCGTCCGTCGAGCCGACCTGCCGCAGAATGTACTCGGGCACTCGGCGGCGCTCCTCTTGCGACAGATGCGCCAGCTGAAGTCGAAAAGACGCGGTCGCCACCAAGCGGTACATGGCGCTCCTACACCTAACGTAAATGCCGTAGCGCGCAAATATTTCGCAGCCAGAGAGAGGGGTAGTTGGAGAAAGGGCCCCACAATTGAGGGCCGCTTGGACTTGTTTGCCAAACGCACAAGTGCCAAACGCGTCGCATCAATGGAAGAAACAAGATACTCATTCGTTGCACACGCTTTGTTGAGGGACCGCTAATTACAAGATGACGGGGGGGGGCGGCTCAGTCACTCCAATGGTTTCGGTTTCCAGGAAACGGGTTGGGGTGAAGAGAGAGGGGGTAGAGGCTAAATTCGGGGGGGGGGGGGCACTTTGATCCTGGTCCTCGAAATCGTCGCGAAACGCGCGAGAGCGAAAAAATTGCAGGCAAGAGGGGGGAATTGTCACGAATTTGAGAAGAGAAATGCAGGCCAACAATCAAAAAAAAAACACAAAAAACTGACGTCATTGAGGAAAAAGGCGCGCAACGCCTCTGAGTCTTCAGGTCGCCAAATTGTCCAGACGGCGCCAGCCTCGCGCCAATTCTCCTGCAATTTCCACAATTTTGAAAACTTCCACATTTCACCATTTTTCATTCTACACCATCTACGTTTACTCGTGTACAACAATTGTTGGAAGACCATACCCCCATCGAAAACTTGTTTTTTCCCCCGACTAAAACAAATGAACTGCACGGAAGACAGAAATGCAGGTTCGATAAACGTTTCACCGCTCGATTAAAAGGATTGCCAAAAAGCGCATTAACGATGGGTGATGAATGCATACATACGCAACGTATAGGAGCCGGCACAGCACGGCACCGTACCTCCACTCTCTTGTAGTCGCTCGGCGCTACGCCCCAATCCTCAAGTAGCAGCCGCTTCAACTCTAAACCGATTTCAACGGAAAGCAACTTAACATTTCAACCGAAACCGATTTCAACCGAAAGCAACTTAACATTTCAACCGAAACCGATTTCAACCGAAAGCAACTTAACATTTCAATTTCTTTGATGAATCATCGAAACCCACGCACGCACGCACGCACGCACGCACGCAGGGACCTTTCTGTAGGTACAGCTCGTTGACGCCAATGGGCACGGTGACGTTGACCATGACGTTGACCGCGTCGGTCACGTCCAGGTGCAGGCAGGTCGTCGCCTTCTCGGGGTGGAACACCATGCCTGCGCGGGGGTGGCTCAACAATTAGAGAGAGAGTTACAATTAGAGAATTCGCACAAATTGCTCAACTTTCTTCTCAAAAACAGTGAAAAGAGCGAGACAAAAAGCGACAGGCAAATGGTGTTTACGCGGGCGCTGAAACACGTAAACGTCACCGGAACCGAAAAAGCTCACCGTAGGCGTTGTACAGCTTCGGTCCCAAGTCCGGCTTGACATAGCGGTCGGGAAGGCGGGTCACCAAGTTGTAGACCGCTAGAGAAATACATGTGTCATTTTTTCTTACTTTTTTTTACTTTTCACTGCAATTCCGTCCCGTTTAGACCCAGTCGCGGATTACTAGACTAGGAGTAGTTTTGGTGTCTAGACAGCGATTCGGTGATCAGCGAATCAGGGAAATTAGCAATGAAAAACAGTTCAACGTAGTTATCGCAGAACCGCGTCGTGTTATTTCTACTTTTCATTAGTAATCACTGGAGGCCAGACAAGAGAAAATTCCCAATTTAATTCATTTTTTTGTGACATTTTTTCCTGCTCGCAATCTTCAGGCACACACCTCTGTCGGTGCCGTGTCGCTCGGGCGCGGTGTATTGGGCGAGAGGCAGCGCGGCGCAGAAGGCCTCGAAGTGTCTGGGTAGAGCGTCCTTGAACGCCGAGTGCGCGGGATAGTCCTTTAGCTGGAAACAATCACTGCCAGGTGCCGGTGCGTGTGCGCGTCGGTACGTGCGTGCGTGCCGGTGCGTGCGTGCTTGCGTGCGTGCGAGCGAGCGTGCGCGGCGCGTCGGTACATGCGTCGGTGCGTTCGTGCGCGTCGGTGCGTGACGGTGCGTGCGTGCGTGCGCGTCGGTGCGTGCGTGCGTGCCGGTGCGTGCGTGCGCGTCGGTGCGTGCGTGCGTGCCGGGTGCCTGCTTGCGCGCACCTTGAGGCACTGTCTCGAGTCGTCGGTTCTCAGCGCGCAGTCCTTGAAGCCTTGCCAAAACTCCCTGACGCGCACGCCGCTCCTATTCCTCAGGGGGCTGTAGGACACGCGGCGGCCGCTCTTGCAGTCCACGATGCACGGCTCCACGTCGGGACCCTCTTGAGAACAGCCAGCAGCGCCCCTGATTTCCAACAGCACACACGCGTACACGCACGCACGCACGGACCCTTGATGAGCTGGTCGAAGACTTCCGGCTCCCACATGCGCAGGTCGAGACGTTCGTGCACGTTGGCCACGATCACGGGCTAGAGGGGGGGGGGGGGAGATGAGGCGTCGACCGACACACGCACGCACTGAAGGACAGACCTTGGACTTGTGCCAGTGTTTCTGGAACAGGGCCAAATTGTCCGTGTGATAGGGCCTCTTGAGCCACAGGACGTCGCCATCGCACAAATGGTCGTAGTCTGTGGGAGCGTTCAGCGACAGCCGCTCGATGGGCGCGCAGAAGCACCGCCCACGCTCTTCCTGCAATTTTTCCCAATTTTTTCCTCTCAAATTTAAAGAACACAAAAAAATAACAAGACGATAAAAAAAATGACCAACCGCGCTCTCGTCGTGACACACGCAGTCGGTGGGGATGTTGCGCCGGTCCAAGGTCTGCTCCAGCTGCGCCTCCAGCGTCGACACCGCTAGACAAGCAAGCAGCTAGGTTCAACATGCGTCCGAGCGGCGACAACACACCCCCCTCTCTTCATTCCACCTACAAAACAGCCCCCTCACCCCCCCCCCCCTCTGGCTCTTCCCCAATCCCCCCGCCCGCGAAAGAATATTAGGATAAGGTAGGTCAAAACAACCCCGCCCCAGAATGGAGAAATCGTGTTGCGCAACAACAAAACTAGTTCGGCCACTTCAGTGCTTAGCGCTATTTCAGTGTGGTAGCACTGAAACGGATACAAAGGCGCTCACTTACATCATTTCGGACAGTTTGAATCGCTTACTTTAGAACAATTCTTTGGGCGGGGGGGAGTGAGTTTCGACTAGAGCATTCCACCGTACACCAGTATGACCCAGCACCCTATTTATCACAGTCGCCTCCCGTCCTAGGAATACAGTACTACTATTCTCTGTCAGCGTACGCGACAGAAGGAAGAACGCACTGTTCAGAAGGTAGGGCAGGGGGTCTGGAATGGTCTGTCCGAGTAGGAGGCGCGCTGGCGCGTGAGTGGCCGGCTGGAGCGTGGCGCGGCGCACGCACGTGCAGTAGGCCCAGTCGTACGGGTCGTACAGGCGCTGCCTCGCCGTCGTCCCTTGCCCACTTCCCGGCGACGACACGGACGCTGCCGCTGCTTGCGGCGCGACCTTCGACGCCGCTAAGTTGAAAAAGGGAGTGTGTGCACCGGTGCGTGCGTGCGTGCGTGCGTGCGTGCGTGCGTGCGCGCGCGCGCGTGCGTGCGCGTGCGTGCGTGCGTGCGTGCCGGTGCGTGCGTGCGTGCGTGCGTGCCGGTGCGTGCGCGCGCGCGTGCCCGCTCACCCAAAGCGGCGGCGCCCGGGCGTCCCAGCGAGGCCGCGTGTCGCACGTTGTGAGCGCGCACGCAGTCGGCGCAGACGACGAAACCGCAGAGGCCGCAGAATAGGTGCAGATTATACACCGTCGCCAGACAAACGTCGCACAGCTCGCGCACGTGCTCGCTCAGCCGCGCCGCCGGCATGCGGCGCAGCAGCTCGTCTGAGAAATGAACTTCGAAATTTCAAAAATTCAAATATTCGTCTCACCCCTGCCGTTGGCCCTGAGCACGTGAAGGAGCCAGAGCTCGTTGGCGACCAGCTCCTTTTGGAAGAGCGACGCGACGTTCTGGAGAATGTAAGCGGCAGCGGCGGTGTCGGCGCCGCACTGGGAACCGCGCCGAGCGGGCAGCCACTGGCGACTCAGGGCCGCGGAGTCGACGCGCTCCTGCTCCACCGTGTGGAAGCCGGCGCACTCCAGGGTCAGGTGCCGACGGCGCAATCTGAGAACAACGGAAGCACGCTTATAGGCACCGCACCACACAGGCACGCACGCACCGGCACGCACGCACGTACGCACACCCGCACGCACGCAAGCACCACGCACGCACGCAAGCACCACGCACGCCCGCACGCACGCACGCACGCAAGCACCACGCACGCACCACGCACGCCCGCACGCACGCAAGCACCACGCACGCACGCAAGCACCACGCACGCACGCACGCAAGCACCACGCACGCACGCGCGCAAGCACCACGCACGCACGCACGCACGCACGCACGCACGCACGCACGCAAGCACCACGCACGCACGCACGCAAGCACCACGCACGCACGCACGCACGCAAGCACCACGCACGCACGCGCGCAAGCACCACGCACGCACGCGCGCAAGCACCACGCACGCACGCACGCACCCACGCACGCACGCACGCACGCACTTTGACAGATCACCGTACCTGCGGAAGTCGTTGAATGCGCACCAAGAGTTGGCGCTGCCCGGGTAGTAGCAGGCCTGGCAGAGCGGCAGCTCGTCGAACGCCGAGAAGTCGGTGCAGGACATCGCCGACTGGCTGACCACCACTCCGTCGGGCGCGTCTGCAGATGACCCATTCCGACCGATGCAGACGCCATCTGACGAGTCAATTACCTGTCGGCAGCCAACGGAACGTCGGCCCGCCCTCCACAATGATCTGCACATCGACAGCCGTTGTCGACTTGTCCACTGCTGATGTCGAGGCGCCATCGTCTGTCGACTTTTCCTCAGAAGCCGCCTTCGTGCTATCGGCATACTTTTGGTCGAGTGTCGACGGCACGTCATCGGCTGTCGACTTGTGAGTTACACCTGCCGACACTATCTCTGTCTTGCAAGTGAATGAGACCACAGGCTCGTCGTTGACGGCGACGCGCAACGCTCCGACATCGACAGCGCTGCCTGGCGAAGGCATTTCGGTAGCACTGATAGCAATGGCCGACGTCGATTGAATCGACAGGGCTGGAGGCTTGTCCAATGCAGGCAAAGGTTCTTCTGCCGAACTGCTAGCTCGAGCTCGAGGAGCCGATTCAATCGACAGTACGGGAGGGTCGTCTGACCAACTCAGTTGGTTGTCGCCCATTGGAGGGTCGGCAGAACCGTAGGACGACGACGGTTTCGGCTCTGCCGAATCAACAGGCGTCGACATCCGCGTCGGCAAGACCATAGCGCTCCTTCCGTCGCCAGAAGGCGTCAAGAGCGTCGTCGTCGTTGTCGACACGACCTCGTCGCAACTCGTCAAGCGAGCGCGCTTGCTGACACGCCGCAGCGAGCGCCGTCTCGGCTGAGAACGCACTAAAATCAAAACTTGTTAATTAATTAATCCCCCACAAGTCAATCTCCCCCCCCCCCCCGACTGACGTTTCAACTCGAGCGGCCGCTTCCAGGCGCCGACGTCTGGCATCGACAACCGACGGCCGCCATCAGGCCCATCGACGCCGACTGCCGACACGCGACGACGACGTCGCGCCAATCTCTGTCGACAGGCGGCGTCGTCAGCGCCGCCGCCTGTCGACAGCGCCGTCAGCCAGTTGGCGTAGCGCCCTCCGACGTCCCTGCTTCTCAGAAAGGCGTCGACGTCGTCAAAGTCGACGTGAAAGCCGAGCGTTTCCAGCATACCAATTCGCAGCACGACTCTGCAACAATATTGCGTTTTGTTTTTTTTTTACTAGCACCACCAAATTCCTTGCTACTCTAAGAACAATCGCATTCAATCAGCCTTGGAATTTTCAACTTCCCTAAACGCTCTCAAAAAATCGGTTTTTGCGAACATCGAGTGAGTGTCGTGAGACCGCCAGAAATGTTGCACGCAAAGTATGTAACTAGCGCGGGTACCCAACATTCGTTGTTAGCACAAATCTAGTCACAAGCATGCATCACAAATGAATGTACCATATATCCCACACTATTCACTTACTGTTCCTCTTGCATGAACCTCTCGAGCGCGCAGAGAGGGGAATTCGCGTGTAAAACCGCTAAAATCAAGCGATTCTTTCGCATTCTGTCGGTCCGAGGGCAGGAGGAACCAACCCAAGCGCCGTCTGCCGTCGTCAGGCGTCGACAGAAGGTCGACATCGTCAACTGCAAGCTCGGTCTCGAGCGCCGTCGCCGCTGTCGGCGGCGTCGACGGCCTGTCGACAGCAAGTGCGCCGGCAACGTCGTCCGACTTGGGTGACGGCGACGGGCCGAGAGCTGCCGACGTCGACACGGCTGCGTCGACAGACAGCGCCTCCTGCCGACGACTGCCGCCGCCGGCGTCAGCCGACCACCTGCCGAACGGCACCGTCGTCGTCGCTGCCGTATAGTTGGACGCCGCTGAAAGTCGCATTTTCAAACGTGTATTCACAATTTAAAGTGACCAAATGCTCCAAGTACCGCCACCACCCAAAGTCGCCGAGGAAGGCGGTCGCCACAGGTAGCTGGGTCCCGGCCTCTGGATGGGATCTTCCGGCGGCGGCTCGTCGTCGTCAGGCGCCGACGCGTCGACGAGTTGCCGACGGCGAGCCGCCTGAACCCTCAGTCTCTGATCAAGCACGCACGCACGCACGCACGCACGCACTTGCTCACCGTGGCGAAAGCGGAAGCGGCTGCCGACGTGGCGGGCCGCTTCTCGAGGACTTTGTTGTCGATGAGGTTCTGCAGGTTCAGCTCCACGCCGTGTATGGGGGCAAAGGTGAGTGCCCTGCCGTAGTGGCGGCCCTTGTGGCTGGTGCAGAATTCCAGAACGAAATCGCGCACGCTGTAGAACTTGCCAGCGTGGAACACGCACTCGCCCTCCATGACTGAACCGGCGCGTGCGTGCGTGCGTGCGTGCGTGCGTGCGTGCGTGCGTGCGGTGCTGCGTGTCCAAACTATGCGATTCTACTAATCAAAAAAAATTCTCACAATTTCTAAATTTCTCTGCGTAAAACATCGCGTTAGAGACGCTCAGTGGAACGCCTTGTCGTCCGAGCACGATGCCCCTGACTCTGCAAAAAAAAAAGAAATAATTAGGCGCACAAACGAAATAGAATGAAAATCGAGCGGCACACTTTTGCAGAACTTTCTCTCGCGACGGCACCACCACTGTAGGCGACTTTGCCGATGACGACAGGTCGACAGAAGTCGACGGGATGGCGAGAGACGCTGTGGACCGCCCGGCAGCGTACGACGCCTTGGCAGATGTCGACACAGTCGACACGCCGCCGCTGACACCGACAGTCGGCGTCGGCAGGCCGTCGACAGCCCTGGACGACGTCGGCAGATTGGCGCCAGATCGGTAGCAGACCGTCGGCAGGGCAGGCTGCGGCGGACTGACGAACGCTGTCGACACTGACGGCACAATCGGCGCCGACAGCCTCGCGTCGACAGCGCCGTCAGATCTCGGCGGTGTCGACTGCCCCAGCGGGACTATGGAGGTGAACTGCCGGTAGATGGGCACTGAAATTTCCGCAACCTCATAAAAAATATGAGATTCTCAAAATGATGCAAAAACTACCGGATTTCGGCTGTAGGTGAGGATTCGAAGGTGCGCCGCTGGCAAACGTACGTTTCTCCATGACGGGCGAGCGCGTGTATCTGTAGTAGGTCTGGTAGTGATATCCCGCTAGAAAAAATTAGGGTTTTTCCATTTCATAATTATTTTAAATAAAAACTCAAAACACCTGGGAAAAGTTGTTGAAAACTGGGCGCGTCTTGGCCAGAGGTCGACGCAGACGCACGTTCGGGAGCTGAAACCAAAACGTGACACATTTTTCAGAAAATTATAGATTTGTAAAATTTAAATTTGCATATTCAGAGGCCAAAATTCAGAAACTGAAGAACAAAATTTTAAACAGTACAAAAAGTGCAAACACACAATACAATTGTGTTTGCAATTGTGTGTAAAGAGTGCAGTAAGCATGATAGTACAGTACACGGTTCATCTCCACCAATAGGCGACACTACACGTTTTTTAGATAATAATTCACTCCATTTGTGCTGACAGACAGAGCGCACAGAAAAACGGCTGAGGTGTTCGTTGCAGATCTGCCGAAGTGCCGTCGTCAAGTTCGTCGTCAGCGTCGTCAACTGACGACGATGCCACCGAGCTGAGGTGCTTGTCGACGAGCTCGTCCTCCTCCTCCTCTGCAGCTGTCAAACTCTGATAGTAACACTGTCGTCGCTCAGCTGTGTCGTCGTCGTCGTCCATGCGACAGGCAAGGAAGGAGTTGCCTCTGCGACTTCTTTCTGAAGGGGCTGGCGCCATTGCAAAGCGATGTCAACCAACGAATGAGCGGACATTGTCTGAGCGTTCGATTTCCCAGTGATTTGTTGTTGATTTGCCATTATTATTACAGGCCCAAAATGCTCGTCTGACGCAGCAAGCGTTCACAAGTCGTGTCAATGTTGACTTGGCACAGCCAATGCCACGTGTGCACTTCCCAGTTCCCACAATGCGTTTCCTTTCGTGTTGACCACATGACTCACTAGATAGACACAGACCTAGGTCTCGCTACACTGATAGAGAACTGCATGATTCAGCAGTCCGCCAGCCACCTCAGTGGAAGTCCACTAAGCAGCAAAACGCTGTTCCCACACTGACGCCCCCAATCCGCCACTACTTCCCTATTCAATGTCCTCCTAATTCCACGCAGCACTTTCCATTTCTGTCCTCTTTAAATCAGTCCCCGCTTCACGAGTCGCAACGCTTTTGGCCCAATCAGTGGTTCAGTGTCCTTTGCAGCGACGAACTTGGCGTCATGGAACATTAGGGTTGCGGCCACACGCTCCAGCACTTCTCGTTTGCCAGTCCTTCATCGCTTTCTCCTCATCGGAGAGGAATCACAGTCGTCTCGGCCCCCGCTTTCACCCAAATCCCAGATTCGCCCAAGTCGCTGCTCGCGTGTTAGCCATGACGCGCTCGCTCGTTGTCAATTCGCGCGGCAATCAAGGACGCTGGCTGACTGCCCGTTAGCGGCTCGCTCCCTCGTCCGTCGTCCCCTCCCATTCCGCCTCCTCCTCCTCCTCCTCCACTGTCCGAGCGATCAATAGCTCCCTCCCCTTCTTTCCTCGCGTCAGTCAGTCCCCCTCAGCATTGGGCGGCGTCGACAGAGACGACATGTGCGCTGCTGCCGACGCCGCCGCCGTCGCGCAAGGTCAACAGACAAGGCCAAACAGAGCCGCTCGACCTCAACGCACGAGCTCTGACCTTGTCGTCCCACAACACTAGTGCGTGCGTGCGTTCGTTCGTTCGTGCGCGGTCGGCACACGCTTGTTCGTATGTCACGGACGCACACGGCCGTACGTGCGTGGGTCATCTGAGTCAGGCGCGCACGCACGGTAGCACACTGGGACACCACAGCGGAGGACCAATCAATGGGGAAGACTTTTTACTGGCGCCCGCCGACCGACACACGGACGCACGCACGCACGCACGCACGGACACGTACCATGAACGAGAAAATTACGCAAGCGCGCCAGGATCAATATCGTCGCCGTCGAGAGAAAACAATGGAATTGCAGTAATAGTCGCCCCCCGGGCGACTATTGGGAGTGTTGCCTATCCGTCGCGTCGGCAGAAGAAGCTGCGAGTCGACGCACGCACGTACACACGCACGGACGCACCGACGACGGCATTAAGTCTTGCAATGACAAAGGACAAACGCGCCGCGCGTTCCTTTTTAAGTTGGAAGCAACTAAAGAACGAGAAGCAATTCGGAAGCTGAATTATGTAATCGCCCGGCATAGACAAAAAACACAATTCGTATACCACGTATACAATCCGCAACTTACTTACTGCACCATGGGTATTGCAGTGACCCTCGCTCAGACCGCACCGGCAGGTCTCACTCAGTGGCTGGTAGAGCAGTCAGGCCTTTCGTCTTAGGTCCTTCATAGGCCTGTCTGTCTCGCCTCGCGCTGAGAACTGCCACACACAGGGGAGTGGGGGGGGGGGGGGGGGGTAGGGAATGCCTGGGGGTCGGGGGCTTCAGATCCTTTTTTTCAGAGCAGTCTGGGGTCGTGCAGGGGCAGCGCCACCCCGGTGGGCGACGCGCCAAAGTCAGCGGTGGCGCCGTTGCCGTCGACAGCGGCGGTGGAGAGGGCCTTAGGCGGCGTCGAGGCTGTGGGCGGGAAGAAGAAGGGCTGGTAGAGCAGGGGCTGGCCCTGCACCGTGAGCGGGTAGCTGGAGTCGAGTATCGCCTGCGTCTGGGAGTAGATGCCGTAGGGGCCGACGGAGGGCGGTGCCGTGGCCGCAGCCTGGTAGAGCAAGCCCGCCGGTGGGGGAGAGGCGAGAACGGCAGTCGGAGCAAGACCCCCGCTGACGGTCGACGATTTCGGAGGCGGCGGTGCGGCGGGCTGCACTCTGAAAACTTTCGCAGAATTTCGCGATTTTCCACACAGAGGAAAAACAGAATGTCGAATTCGACGTGCATTTGCGTGCGTGCGTGCCAGTGCGTGCCGGTGCGTGCGTGCCAGTGCGTGCCGGTGCGTGCGTGCTGGTGTGTGCCAGTGCGTGCGTGCGTGCGTGCCGGTGCGTGAGTGCCGGTGTGTGCGTGCCGGTGCGTGCGTGCCGGTGTGTGCGTGCGTGCAGCGTGCGTGCGTGCCAGTGTGTGCGTGCGTGCGTGCCGGTGTGTGCGTGCCGGTGTGTGCGTGCGTGCGTGCGTGGCGGGCCGGTGAGTGCGTGCCGGTGTGTGCGAGCATGCGCGACGGTGTGTGCGTGCGTGCGTGCCGGTTCGTGCGTGCGTGTCAGTGCGTTTCAGTGCGTGCGTGTGTGTTTCCGCTACAACGTTTGCCTCAAAGCATTCGAAGTTCCCTCCTGACCTCAAAACAGGCGAGATTTTCTGCAGCGGCGCGGGTGACGCGAGTGCGTTGGGCCCGCAGGCAGTGAGATTGGTGGTGACAGTCCCATTGTAGACGGGTTGTTGCATAGGCGCCGCCATTTGGTAGTGTATGGGCGTACCATTTGCTAGAAGGCTCGCTGCTGACGACGCTTGCAGCTGAAGAGTGGCGCGATTGATTTATCGACTGGAATGATAGAACTCTGGAGTCACACACAAGTCGGCACAGCTATGTAAGGCGCGAAACTAGAGCTGACTAAGACACCCCACCCACATAGGTGTAGCTTGGTCTGAAGCCAGTGGGGGGGGGAGGGTACAGAGGGGGGAGGTGTAGAGCCATCCCAGGTAAAATGTCCCGGATTAGAAATGTTGGAGGGGCAGGGAGTCAAAACGGACAATTCCGCAACAGCATGTAAAAAAAATTGTCAAAAACCAGCCCGTTTTGGTTTCGTTCAAGCCGTCAACAGTCAAAGTTTCTTCTCAGCTTACACAATTCGCCCCGTTGGCGAGCGGCGCTTGCGGCTGCTGCTGTTGCTGCTGCGTCGCTTCGACGCGCCGTCGCTTCCGCTCGCTTTTCGGCGTGTATTTCTTCTTTTTTGGTGGCGCATTCTCCCACTCCCACAGCACGCGCTCGTTCTGCAACCGTCCGGCTACGACGACTGAGACACGCAACAGGCACGCACGCACGCACGCGCGCACGCACGCATCTAACTGGATTTTCGGTTTGCGCTATAGAGGGAGGTGAAATTTTTGGATGGGGGGTGGGGGGTCAAGTCAAGGGAGAAACAAATGTGTGCACAAAAATAGGATCTAATAGGTAGTCAATGCGCACAATAGGCTTTACATAGCGTTATTTAGTTGGGCTTTGGTGGGGGGCGGGGAGCACAAACCCCAGCACACTCTTCCAAACAGGGGGGGGGGGGGTGTTGTGGGCTGCGGATGGAGAATCCCCCCCCCCACAACACTCATGTACGATGCACAGTCGCACACAGGGCCACCACCACACCTGACAACAGGCGGACCGGCCAGCATACCTGCTGTCCGTCAGTGCATACGCGGCAGAAGCAGCTGTTCTTGTGGTGTCGGCGAATGAGGCCGGCGTTGACGAGGTGCATGATGGAGAAGCCCTCGTAGCGGATGTTCTTGTACGTGTCGCGCGTCTTGTCGAAGTTACGGCCGCGCATCTCCATCTCCGTCAGCGACAGACGCTCCCCCGACGGCAACTTGATCGCCTTGCCCTTGCCGCCTGACGACAGCGGCGATGCGTACGTGCACATGCACACATGCACGTACGTCGGTGTCCGTGCGTGCGTGTCCATACTCAAACTGCGCGTGTGCGTGTGTGCATGTGGCTCACACACACACACACACACACACACACACACACACACACACACACACACACACACACACACACACACACGTGCGTCATATCCGTTAGTACGTTTCTATTACATACATGAACATGAAACTGCATGTTTACGTTGTGGGTGCTGCTACACTGTTCAATAATACTTGAATTATTTTTTTGAACTATTATTATATTTTTTAAACATTTTTATTAGACGTTGTTTCACCACCTGATCCAAACTCGGAGAGCACGAAAATGCCCTGCAGAGATCCGCAGGTCACGGGAAAGTAGCCCTGTTGAGCAATCGACTTTGCTCTGAATTTTTTCATTTTTCTTTACATATTTTTTTGTTGTTGCAAAACTCAAGTCTCCGCCCACTTCTCCATCCATTCTGGCGGGGGCTGTTTGCCGCGTGGCGCGCGTATGTAGCCCTCCAGTTTTTCGTATCTTTTCGGGGTTTTTCGCTTTTTTTCGAGTTTGCTCGCTGGCGAGGGCGTGTCGACAAGGGCAGGGGCGGGGGCGGGCGTGGATGCGGCGACGGCACAGAAGGGTCCGAGGGCGGCGGCTGCAACGGCCGAGGGCCCGCCGGCCGGGACAAAGGCCCGATCGAAGACCAGCGACTGCGGCACGTAGGGCAAGGAGGAGGAGGAGGAAGACGGAGGACAAAGGCCGCCATCCGCGCAACTATCCATGCCGCGGCGACAGAGATTTTCTAAACAATTTTTTTATATAATTTCGTCAATTTGATCTAAGGCCAGGGGTGACAATGACGCGGCAAGAGGAAGGAGAAGAAAATTCGAAAATTGACAGCGTTTACGCAAGAAAGTTTCCATTGTTCCGAGCAACCAAATCGCGACAAAAGTACCCTATCTAAAGTACTGTAAAAATCTGCAAATTAATTTCCCAGGCTCGAGGCGAAAGGATCACCAACTCCCCTCATAATTCACAACCATTCCTAAAATAATAATAAATCACAGAAGCCGTCCAACTTTCCTAAACGCACGCGCCGCACAGAAAAACAATGTACGCGCGCGTACGCTCTCAAACTGTGCGCGTCAGAGAGTCGGAGAGGTTGTCGACAGGCTCGGCAGACGCGACTCGTCAAGCGCTCGTCGACAGGAAGTCATCGATCGAAACTAGCCGGCGCCGGACAGCCGACAGCGCTGTTAACGGCCCAGCGAGCGTCCTTCCAAGCACTTGAGAGAGTACGGTATGTGCCTAATGAGTCAGTTTTCAAATGCAGAAGGAAAAGTGCGTGTTTCTCGGAAAATAGCGAAAAAATTGTAAAAATGATGTTAACATCGAGTCGTCGGTGGAGGATGCACAGCCGCTCGAGACATTTGAAGGAATAATGTTGGCGAAATACAAAGACTGGGAGCAACCTTGTAACAATTATTCGAAAAAGACGGTAACAATAAAACTTGCAGAATTGGCAGATTCGCACCAAAATAAAACCGCGACTACGGCGTCGACCATTCAAATACAGAGCCATACAGTAGTCGATCAAAGTAAAAATCCACAGAAATTCTACATTTGAAGCTATTCTTTTATGAAAAGTACTTGTAGGTGCCAAGGCGATCTTGTCGTAGGTTCACGTGAGCCGGGTCAACACCAAGAGATGTTTCCAATTCCGAAAGAAAATATTAACGCCATCTCTATTTTTTTACAATACGTTTTCTTAATCATTTTTTTGCTGTTTACTATTTTTTGTGCGCTTTTCCTCGTTTCTTATCCCATAATTCCTTTCAAAATTTACGTGGGCAGCTTGCAAGTCAACCAGCGCTCGTCCCAGAAACTCTACGGTTGCCACCACGCACGCGTTCAACAACGTGCAGCGTTCTCGTTTCGTTTCCCACGCTTATGGTGCTGAGTGACGACCGAGTCGTTGACACCAATGATTCGACGACACGCGACGGAAGACACCCACCACACAAACACAGATCGGCCAGAAAACAAACGAAGGCTGTGACCAAAGTTCACACATTCATGTCCTCCAGTCTGGCCACAGCATTGGCAATCGCCTCAACGCACCAAGATATTGCTTCGACCGCAGTCGCAGCACGCATTGCATCACTCAGTAGACAAGTACAGGTATGTCTACGACAGAGGACGATATTGGAATTTGATCAGACTAGAACTCAGTAGCAACCGACTTCCAACAATCCAAGCGCCGTAGTACTAAATGCATCATCGCCCAGTTGCACCGACCCCAACCACGCGATGAAACTTTCAGTTCTACCTTACATAGCCTTCGCCTCCCATAAGAGTCTCCTACACCGCCCATACACATTACACAGCATAGTCAGACAATGCGGAGAGGCCGATTTTCAATTTCTAATGTTGTCACGAATTGAACACATCCGTACACCCCTCTTCACCCGGAAGCTGGTACGACCTCCGACTTGTAGCGGGGTGCGTCGTGCAGTCTTCCTGCAGTCGTGTATGCCTCGGTCGATCAGTAAAGGGTAACTAACACCCCGTCTGTTGTGAACACAAAGTCGAAGAGCAGCGGCGCGTCGTGCTTGCCGATGCCGCTGACGAACAGCATCCGCCCGCCTTTCTGCGCCGCCCGCGAGGCATCGATCCGCGTCTCGCGACGCGAGCTGGCGAGACCACCGAAGATGAGGATGGCTTAAAATCGACTTTCTTTATTAGTAACCAGTGTCCCTACATAAAAAGGCATTGTGAATTGCACAATGGGCGCCTGATGCGTAAAGTACCGTATTGACTAACAAATGCACCTACGGACTACTATGTATATACATGTCGATTCCATCTACTACAGTACATTACGCAACTAACAGAAAACACCGACTACAAAACGTATTCGTGGTAAATGCAAGCTGAGTATGTACCGTATGAAGGCTCCGGCTAGACACCTTCCCACTTACTTTTTCTTGCATCTTTCATCGGTGGCCTGAGCGGGTTCCACGCGGTGACGCCGCCCGCTGGCTTCTCACATGGTACAAGCGAAACAAAGCAAGCAATGGCACTGGGGCGGCGTCGGTGCTATGCGCCGCGCGCCCCATAGCCGAGCTGCAAAGTAATTGGCAATCGATAAGCTGCCGCTGCGCAAACATGCAGCCGCATTCAAACGGCCGATTTTTGCGGCGCTCTGCTGATAAGACACGGTGCAGAGCCATGGAAAATGCCCACCCAATGCCACGTGTCTCTGTTGCATCCCCCAACAATGACAACTCAAGGAAAGTGCAGGCAAAGTGCATGCTGTTATACATACCGTAAATCCTCCAATAGACTCCCCTCCAATAAATAGTTCCCCCCCCCTGGGGTAAGGGGTATGTTATGCCATGTGCCTGTTCTCGAGCAAACATCTCGAAATCGGCATGCAGTGATAAGTACCGATACAGGGCATTCCAAAGTGGTATGGAAAAGCGTGGTTGCCTGAAAAATGACTTATCGAGTAGCAGAGAGGTGCAAGCAACACGCCTAAAGCACCAGGCAGGAATGGACAGTACCATGCAAACTCAAACCGGTGACATGCACTGGTCTCAAAACGGATTCACATGGGGCCAGTTGTCAACAAAACCTTAGAGTGTTGTCTACATACACTTAAAATTTCAGGTCAATAGCTTGTTGTTTGCCAGAGTTATTCAAAATTAAAATGTGGCACTCGAAAAAAAAACCCTGTACATACCGCATCCTCAGCACTACGGTAGCAGGCGTCAGCAGGCCCTCTCTAAGCCTATAGTAAGCCGGAAGAGCCTACCGTAGTGCTGAGGAGGCGGTATGTATATACTACTCACTCACTACTACTAACCAATAATACCTAGTACGTTTCAGCAATTAGTAACGGTAAATCAAACATTAAATGGGAAAAGTAAACAAAATCACAAAAAACGGTAATTTTGACAACGAAATCAGCATTGCTACTCCAAATTTTTAGGTTGAAAGTATATAGAGCCCCCTCCAATAGCGCTCCGGGTAAGGAGAGGTTGAAACAATAGCGCCCCGGGGGCACTATTAGAGGATTTACTATGACATTCTTACACCCCAGGTACATAGAAGTGTCTGACTGCGTTGCGATGCTACTATGTTATCGTCTTCAAATTTTTTTCTGTAGTGTAATTGACAATTGGATGGCTGTTCGAGAAGCGTTGGCGTGTCCCTGATAGTATATAGTCGTTAGTATCCGTGACTGTCACTCACGATTCCCAGTCAGGGAGATTCACATTTTGCTTGTTGCGCTGGCCGCCTTGTTTGCTGGCTCGCAACCTTTAAGCTTATTGGACTTTCTTAATGTTTTTAAAAATTAAATTTATATGCCACGACGATTTCTGGTTCCGCCACTGATACAATTCGGTTCACACACTTATTTTATTTTTTATGTAATTCAAGTTACGTCTTTTTGAACGCAGGTTATTCGAATATCGGTTTGGTCTACTGTTTGAAACTGTACCGTAACACGTCGCCTGTCCCACTTCCGGCTTCGGCCGCGACAAAGGACAGGGGGTCCGTCTCTGCACGCAGACTCCCCTCCCACCGGCCCCCTTCCGCTAGCATGGTGAGTTCCACAGTCCTTTTCCTTTTCAATTGGGCCCAATTAGTCAAATGTTATTCCCCCTGCACAAGTTGTTGACACGTTCTGCAGGGTACTTGACGCAAATGAGAGTCGACTGTCTCAAGCGAAGACAATGGGACCTGCTGCCCTGGAGAGCCGACGATCGAACGAATGCTTGACGAGACCTTCGGGGAGATGGGACAGAATTGCGACTTTTTTCGAAACTCGACACAACTCACTGTACTGAATTCGTAGGGCAGCGAAAGTCTAAACGTGTAACGACATCTCGACACGGAAGCGGACGAAGAATACACTAGCAGCAGCAACCACTTGACTGAACCAAATTACGGTATGCATTATGCAGAATTATCTTTGAGTTCTCCAGCAGATTTTTTTTAAGATGCCGATTTTCGCATTTTTCGCTCGCCTAGGCAATTGCAGAGTGCGCTCCGACTTGTTCACAGCAGAGGAGCGATGCCGCGACCGCCGCTGGCGCACCGTCTGTTCGCGGCTGGTAGTTTCTTTGCGACAGCGACGGTGGGCGTGGTCGGCTACGCGGTGACGCTGTCGACGCTCTGGCGCTTCCGACTGCAATTCCACCAGGACAACAACTTCTACGTGCTCGTCTGGAATCTGGGGGCGTAGACTGCCGCTTTCACTAATCGGAAATCACAGGGAACAGTTACATATAATGCGCTCGGTGAATGATTGGCCTCTGCGCTTGCCCACGCCCAGACGTATGAGGATCTTCCACAGAAGCAAGCCATGTCAAGCAATCACAGACTAGAATGCATGAACACACGCACATCAACACGTGTCCACGAAATGGTCAGTCTATGGCTCCCCGGCGTTGGGTGACGCATTCATGCTGCTCGCACAGTATGTCGTCGCTGTACCGCTGTCACTCTCAGGTACTAATATGTACCTGTAGAGTCGTCGATGCGTGCGTGCGTGCGTGCGTGCGTGCGTGCGTGCGTGCGTGCGTGAGTGAGTGAGTGCGTGCGTGCGTGCGCGCGCGTGTGCGTGCGTGCGTGCGTGCGTGCGGGCATTGCTCTCCTTTCTCGAGGCCTGCCTCTTTACGGCGACGGCTACCTGCTAACCGCGCTCGCGCACATCGACCACGTGGGCTTTCGACTCTGCCTCTACACGAGCTTCGCGATCGGCGTCAACCGTCTACTCTGCTTCGTCGCTCCCGATATCCACTCGCGACTCTTTGACGGATCGCGGGTCTACGGATGGTGCGCGGCCGTCTGCGCGGGGGAGCTGATCGCGCTGCTGCTCAACTGGCGCGCCGGATGGCGTCACTCCTTCCACCACCAAGGATTCTTCTTCTACTCCAGGCGTCCCGATGTCGCGTCTTCGTTTAGACGATTCAAAATTGCGGAATCACAATACTCCGTCTTTAGCCGAACGTCACGGACGCCTTCAACGAGATGTTCGGCATTCGCACGCTGGACGGGCTCGTCATCAGCATCGGCGTGTGGATGCCAATCGTCAACTTCTGCTTCTACGTGACCACCTACGTCTACATTCGGCTCTTCTTGCAGACTACGGCCTGTTTTGCAAAGAAGCAGCAGGTCGCCAGTACCGTATAGTGTCGCTCTGGAATAGTGTTCTATGGTCCCGGAGAATTCAAGAGGAGAGACGTCTGAGGAGAAAAGAGCACAAAGGCGAAAGTACATCTGGCTTTCAGACGCCGCGAGGAAACACGGGCACTCCTGCGCGCCAGACGGCGGCCCAGAAGCAGAAAGAGGACAAGTTTAAGTTGGAGAAAGCGTTGCTGCTTCAGGTTCAGTTTTTTTTTGTGGCAAATGTAAGCTCAAATCCGCAACCGACCAATCTACATTCCACAAGGGAGGAAGCCGAGCTGATAACCGACCGTGTCTTCTCTAGGGCCTCATGATCAACATCTTTACCCTGCTGGAGATCTACGCGTTCAAGTACGCAAAGCAACTGCACGCCTTTGGCTGCGAGGTGCTGGGCAGCTGTCTGTCGGGCGGCCTGCTGATGGGCAATCTCGTGATTCTCAACAGCGCCATCAACCCTCTAATCTACTTCACCTTCAATGCCGCCTTTCGGCGCAGAGTGCTCGAAAGCTTTGGCTGCGCCAAATGAGCGCCCCGGCAAGCTAAGCCAGCGACCGTTGACATTAGGCGTAGGCGTAGACATAATAGATTTCTAGAAGTAGAAACTTCTCATTAAGCTGCGTCATTCTTTTAGCCGTTTACATCATTTCATTTCACAGCCATTCGAAACCCTTCCCAGCTCCAATACAACTGAATCTCTCTGACTTCCGCATAAGAAGGGCAGTATTTTCGCCAAAAAAGTACAAGAACTTTTGCTGGCTATACTGAGTACACGTTGCCACAGTAGAATAGGTAATGCTGTTTTGTTTGACCCTAAGTGGTTCTCGTCCGAGTCGTGAGTGTGTGACGTGCGTGACACTTGGCAAGTTGCGCGAGTATGTGCTTTGACGACAGCAATCATTGTGATCTGTTCGTTCGTTTCACTGCCCCTCTGTAATCCCGCGTCTCTCATTCGAAAAAAATGGCACTAGTCACCATCAACTAGCCTGTTTCGGCATTAGCCCGTGATACGACTACGACTGCGAGTCAACAAAGTGAATAAGCAAACGTGGGAAGTGAAAAGTGTAAACTTCCGAAGTGTTTGGAACCGCTCCTCTGTCGGTCGCTCAGTCTATCCGTTCGCGTTCGCGCGTGCGTGCGTGGGACGTGGGAGAAATATGCTGACGGGCGGTGAGAAGAGAAATTTTCTGCTCCTGGGCGCCATATTTGCCGGTGGCGTGGGAATCCTGCTTTTGGTCTATGTCAACTTTCCGCAGCTAAAAGAGTTAGTGCATTGCATCCGTTCGTTCTGTAGGCCCGTGCCTGCGTGCGTGCGTGCGTGCGTGCGTGCGTGCGTACGTGCGTGCGTGCGTGTGCGTGTGTGCGGCGAGCGTGCGTGCACTACTGTGTAAAGCCACCTCTAATCCAACTATCCGCTTGCAATGAAAATGATTGTTCTAGACACGAAAGGCATCACTTCAAGTTGCCAAAGAGCCTAACTGAGGCAAAAAACTTAGGCAAAGTTCTCTCAGAGTACACCGATGACCACTATTATACAGTGCTGCTAGGAGTTACAGTCACCTACGTGTTGTGAGTGTATTTTTCGTTTTCTTGAATGATTCGGATTGGATTTTTAGAATTAATTTTGTTTAAATGATTGTGTGAACTTGTGATGGTATTGAAGAAGGTAAGATTTGCCTGGTCTGGATTGGCGGTTCACCTCGATTTAAATGTGTAGATTTTAAAATTTAAATTAATTAAGGTATGGTAATTATGCTGTACTTTATGAATATTGTTTCTTTTTTATTCTAGTTTGCAATCGTTTGCAATTCCCGGCTCAATATTTCTCACGGTGCTTTGCGGCTATCTCTTTACATTCCCTTTAGCGCTATTTTGCGTCTGTTTGGTGAGTTTTTTTTTGAATCCGTTAATTATTGCTTGCGCATTTTTTTCAGTTTTGACATTGCTTCTGAAAATTGTACATGATATGGGCACCACTTTTTCCAGTTTTTTATTTTAATTTTCGATTTTAGTGCTCAGCCGTTGGCGCCACAATTTGCTATTTGCTGTCGTATTTAGTGGGCAGGAATTTGGTTTTGAAATACTTTAACGAGAGAGTGCAGAAATGGGCAGACCAGGTCTGTTTTTACTACAGACGTGTTGTTCTTTTTATTGTATCTAGAAATAAATGTAAAACTTGCAAATGCAAGAATTTTGTTAAAAAATAGTAAAAATCGCTGTGAATGTTTGTGAAACAAATTGTCGGCTCAGTGTCTAAATGAATACTTGTTCAGCTGTCTCACCACCGACAAGAACTACTGTATTATTTGATTTTCTTGCGAATAACTCCTTTCCTGCCGAATTGGTTCATCAATGTGGCCAGTCCAATTATCGATGTGCCTCTAATGCCTTTCTTTATTGGCACCTTTATCGGTGAGTCTTTGCGTGCGTGCGTGCGTGCGTGCGTGCGTGCGTGCGTCGCTACAACAACAAATATATTTTCGTACAAATTTGCATACCGTAATAACATTTCAGGCGTCGCTCCCCCCTGCGTGCTGTACATACAGGCTGGTCAAACTCTGGAGCAACTGACCAATGCTGACGACGCCAGTGTGTTTTCCTACAAGTCCATAGCCCTGCTAGCTTTGGTGGCGGCTCTGTCACTACTGCCTGTGCTCTTCAAAAAGAGCCTAAGGCAAAAGCTCGAGTGACCACAGGCGCACCCTAATTAGGCACCGATTTCTTTGGTCTTGCAAGTCTGCGCACTGAGAACGCACACCATGCTCACAGGGATAAATTGCCAGACATGGAGAATTGTTTGCGAGAACATTGAGTTAATGTTTAGCTAATCGCAAGCAAAATTAAATTGAGTTTTTGGGTGGCTGCTCAAACGGTCGAATGAGTTGCTCGTTTTTTTTGTAAAATGATTCAATGCTGCCTCAAAAGGCAGTATTTACCGGTTGTTACTGTTGCGTCAACGTCAACGATTTATTCCACAATGACCCTACATGAAATTGCTATATTCCGCAATTGACATGTTTATCAGCTGTTTGCGCGTCGGTTCGTAAATCAGGCTGTCGTCAGTGCATTCGCCTTGTTGTGTCTCGTGTTGCAGTAGTACAACTGTCAATGGACGGTTGTGTAATTAATGGCGCACGCACGCACGTACGTGGGGCGTACGGCCGGACTGGTTGCGCAAGCGCCACGCGATGCTATACGCGCCGCGCGGCGACAGCTGTTGTGTAGTAGTATCGGCCACCACCACCACCAGTGACCGCGAATGCTTTGGAAGGAATAAACCCTCTTCGCCAACCAAGGTCGCTCGCTGTGTGTGTCAGTGCGTGCGTGTACGCGTGTGCGTCAGACGCGCACGCACACTTATCTTGGCCGGTTGTGGGGCTGCTGCGAGGGCCTAATGTGTCGTTGCCTCAATAACTGACAGCCTAAGGTAAGCACCTGCAATGCGAAGTTGGACCTAAACCTCGCCTGTTAGCCTGATATTTTGTGCATACGAATCAGTGAAATTGCAAGAGTCAGTAAAACTATTTAGCTACTTTATACCACACAAAAAGAACACACAAGTTCAGAAAGAAAAAACAATAGCGCCAACGACAAAATGGGCAGAGACAAGACGACGGAGGCGTTGTTCGAAGCGTGCAGGAAAGGGGACCTACAAAAAGTGCAGGAATTGCTCAGGTCCAAACAAAGGCCGCGTACCCCATTGAGGTTGTTTTTTTTCTCTAATTTTGTAGTGTACGCACGTATTTTTACGGTATGTTGTGCTGTATGAACGGGATAGGGTGGGCGGGTAATTCGAGGCTAATGAACGTTGTGAACGCACCTAGATGTTGTGAAGCCCAAAAAATGCAACAGGGTCCACCCTGTTGCAAAAATGCTCGGGCGAAAGAAGAGAGAGAAAAAGCCTTTTAGCTCGCTTGTAAGGTTAAAAATGCTCGAAAGTAGCTCAAAAGAGGTTAAAATTGCTCGAAATTGGCCCAAAATATGTTAAAATTTTTCTAAAGTAGTCCAAAATAGGTTAGAATGCTCGAAAGTAGCCCAAAATCTCAAAAATTTGCCTGCGGCGCAACAGGGGGACGCTGTTAAAAAGTTGGAAATTTGCGTCATTCTGTGTGTCCAAACCATGCAATAATTTGGCCTATTTTGCGTATTGGCAGCAGAACGACTATTCAATAACCATCGACATAGGTATACATGTCCGATTTGAAACATGTTTTGATGAAACACCTGCGTGAAAGTTTTGGCATTGTTAGTCTTGGTTGACTGTTTCCTATGTTTTGTTGGTTCAGCTTTTTCAAGTCATCCTCTCACTCTCTGGAAAGCGGCAGCGGTCGGCGGCCGTCCAGTTCCACCCAGAGTTCGCCCAAGTCGAGCAATTCTGCGAATTTTCACAATTTAAATTGGAATTTGACCAAATTTCGCGACCCCTCCAGAAATGGGTTTACGCTCCTGCACGCGGCATTGGTGTCGGCCAGGGGCGTAGGCAGACGGACGAGTCTTCGCCACGCACGCACGCACGCACGCACGCACGCACGCACGCACGCACGCAAGCACGCACGCAAGCACGCACGCAAGCACGCACGCACGCACCCACGCACGCACGCACGCAAGCACGCACGCAAGCACGCACGCACGCACGCACGCACGCACGCACGCACCAGCACGCACCAGCACGCACCAGCGCACACCAGCACGCACCAGCACGCACGCACGCTCGCGCGCACGCACGCACGCACGCACGCACGCACGCACGCACGCACGCACGCACGCACGCACGCACGCACGCACGCACGCACGCACGCACGCACGCACGCACGCGACGCACGAACGCGCACGCACGAAGAAGCGGACACACTGACTGGCGTAGCAGTTGTGTTGTGAATGCTGCCTACGCTCCCAGAAGCTCGAACCAATCTCACAACGAGCTGACGAGTTGGCTCATCGCCGAAGACCCCGCTCTGAACGGTCTGGTCGACAAGAGGGGCTGCGTGCCCCTACACTTGGCCGCCTGGAACGGAAATTTGGAGGCGGTTACCACGTTGTTGAATTGGAGCGCCCAGCAGAGAAAGATTCCATTGACGAACGTGCAGAACAACAGCGGAGAGACACCGCTGCATTTGGCCGCGCAAAGTGGCCACTTCAAAGTGGCCCAGACCTTGGTGAAGCAGGTGAGTGATTTTTGGTGTTTATTTATTTATTTGGCTTATTTGGCTATTAAGATTTATTTGGCTCTGAGAAAAATTGTTGATTTGGAGTTGAAAGCGGTTCTATCATCTTGTTACGTTACGTATGTAAGTTACGACTTTTGTTGCTTTTGGATGACTCAGTCAAATTGTTGCTGGATTAACTCGATTCCTTCTTAGTTTCCTTAGTGTGGATAATTTGTATGCTTTTGTAACTAGGTGATAACGTCAGCTGTGAGGGTATCGTGTGGTAGACGTACCACCCATACCTGTAACCGGGTCTGGCAGTGTGGGGGGGGGGGCGGGGGGTTAAATGGACAAATTCTCGAGGGGGGGGGGGTGTCTGGAGCAAAACTGGGGGTAGCTGGCCACTTTTTTGACTTATGCTTGTATTTTTTGGTCAAAACGGGGTATAAATAGTTTTTAAATAGTGTTATTTACCTGTTTTATGGTCATATAACACTAAAACGCTTTGGGAGAATTTGGGGGGGGGGGGGTGTTGTATGGGTGTTAATAAATAGTGCCCCCCCACCAGATACAGGTATGGTACCCCCCCCCCCAATCTAAATGGTACGGTTCCTAAAGTTCTGACAATGTAAGTTCCGCCGATGCCGCCGATTGTTTCAGAGTATCCAACCAACGTATATATGGCTTGTCAGAAACATTTCTTGTCACTTCGTCAATAACTTTGCGATAATTTTTTTTTTAATTCTGACAATTTCAGTGCCAGGACGTCGACCCCTGCTTGACGAACGTGCGCGCGGAGACGCCGCTCGATCTCGCTGCGAGGTTTTTTCTAATATTTTTTTGCTACGTAACTGATGTTTTTTTTTGTTGAATTCTAAGTGTTTATCTTGTTAACATTAAGGTTAACTTTTGTTGGTCGAACTACAACAACTGGGTGCATTTTGAATGATTAACGAACGATTCTTGAATGCGAATTTGTGAGCACTAGACTTTATGCAAAAAACAAAAACAATCTGCAACTAAATTTATGCCTAGCGATAATATTCTTTTAGGTTCGGTCGCGCTTCGATCGTGGAATTACTGCTGACAGAGTATCCACAGCTGATATTTTCGGCCGCCGAGCGCGCTGGCCCGAGAGAAGAAGATGAATCAGCCTCGCAAAACCAACCCGTGTACCCACTGCACGCGGCATGTAAAAATGGACATTTGGATACTGTAAAGGTATGAATGCTGGCCTCAGTAATTGGGTGGTGGTAGACCTCAGAAATAGGTCCTGCAACTTAGGTCCTACTGAACCATGGATTCGACATCAATTTCGTGGCGGAACAAGGCTCTGCATTGCACGTGGCCGCCTTATTCGGACGGATTGCAGTGGTGGAATATTTGCTCGCTAAAGGTACGCGTGCGCATATACACACGCGACACATGTATGTGCCGCTGCGGCTAAATTGAAATTGTGAATTGTGACTGAAGTCAGACTTCTTTCCTCGTTTGGATAACTGTTTCGAATGTTTCAAATGCGAGTTAAAGGGCATATTCAATCTCTATTAGTTACTCGTCGGTTTGTGTGTCTTCGTATATTTGTGTTACGGTTTACGTAGGCGTAAATAAAATGCAAAAAACGCACAACAAAAAAGAAACAAAAGACCGCTCGGACAGGAATCGAACCGGCGCTGCGCGACTGGCAGGGCCAGACGGCGGCGGAGGCGTTGGAGGAGCACGAAACGGAGAAAAAGGCCACCGACCTGACGCAGCTCATGCAGCGCAGTGAAAACTGGAAAGAGTGCAAGAGAATTATCGATGGTATTTTGAAGAATTTTTTTGATTTCTTCAATTTGTTGGAAAGAGTTCTTGGGCCTTTCCAACTTCCAAACACTAGCGGATCCAAAGGGGGGGGGGCCGGGGGGCGTGCCCCCACCGGTGGTGGTCGGCAAACGGGGGCAGCGGGGGCAGGCGCTGGGGCAGAGAAGGGGCCGAGGGCAGGCGTTGGGGGCAGAGAAGGGGCAGGGGGCTGTCGTTGGGGGGGGGGCAGAGAACGTCGCGGGGGCAGGCAAAGGGGGCGGAGGGGTCCCAGGCGAGAGGGAAGAGGGACGAATCGGACTAATATTGGCCAATTTCCCATAGATTTACACACTTATAACGAATGTGTGACAAGGGGCCCTAGGAGACAAGGGGCCCTACTAGCCAGTAGATTGTAATCAGTTATGATGGGCAAGGGGCCCTAGGGGCAAGGGGCCCTATGCGACAAGGGGCCCTAGTTCAGTGGCGGCGCTAGGAATGGCAGGGAGGGGCGGACTGCCTCTCACAACTTCTAGACTGCCCGCGCAAGTTTCTTCATCTGCACTGCATACATGTGTGCGGTTGCTGTGCATGTGCATAACAATATCCAGTTAAAAACCATTGGTGGGAGAACAGCAGACGAGTTCTTCACTTCCAATCAAGATGTGGGGCAGAGAGAGAGTCGTAAAAACATATTGTAGCTGACGGTAAGCGCAACCCGCTTACATGTACAGGGTGGGCCACCGCCTATTTCCAACGTTAGATCGCTAATTTCTCGGTTGTTACAGTTACATTTTACATTTGATTTCATCCAGCACCCTGTTCCTCCATTCAACCTGTTCCTCAATGGTTTGTGCCTGAATTGTTCGCGGCCTATAGCTTAGAAGTGTGCACATTTTCAGCTGGATCGTTTCAATCAACTGTAACCGTGAAACATCGAAAACGCTTCAATTTTTGAAAAGCTAACCATCACTGTCTACCCATTTCGACGACGACGTCGACGTCATTGCTTCTGTTCAACGTTGCTACACTTCTCTACCCAGACTACAATCTGCGGCCCTCTGATCCAATCAGCAATACAAACGCACACAACGTAAAGCGAATACATTTTTAAAGCGCAGTCGCACGCCCGCTGCTGTGCCAAATTTGCCCATGTCGGTATAGGATAGGGCCCCTTGCCCATAGGGCCCCTTGCCTACTAGGGCCCCTTGTCGCACGTCGTTTCCCATCTACTAGGGCCCCTTGCCTACTAGAATGGGGGGAACTAGGGCCCCTTGTCCCAGTACCCTTATAACTGGAAAATGTTTGCCTGCGGCGCTGTAGTGTATGGACGACTGCGTTTGGACTAAGGTTTTGACTCTATATTTTGGTTCAGTTCGCCCATCGAAAGTAGAGATGCACGTAAGGCGCGTAAAGGGGGCAAGGGATGCAAGCTGACCTAATGTGACTGTTTCGCCCAATAAAATAATGCTCAGATGTAGGTTGGAAAACCAAAATTTTCGCCTGCGGCGCGCGCTTTTGTGCATACTTTTTGGCCACAACTCATGCTAAATTCCTTGAAATTCTAAGGAATGAGGCAGTTAACATTGAAAATTTTCGCCTGCGGCGCGATTTCGAAAACTTGAACAAAATGTCTCACGTATTCTACTAAAAACAACCTAAAGAACCGCAAAAATGCAAAATGTGTGTTTTGTAGCGACACTGCCTGTTGTAAGTGTTGAAAAACATGCGAAAAGTGGGCTCCAGCGCCTAACGCGCGAAATATAGCTCTCCAATGAAATTTAAGCCGAAAAAAAATTTTGAGCTTGCCCCCCCCCCCCTGTCAGAAAATCCTGGATCCGCCAGTGCTTCCAAAGCACTCGTCGCTATAATTACCCCCCCCCCCCCCCGGCCTCCTGCCACAGTCACCACAGGGTGTACGACCTTCCCTTGGGCGAAAATATTGAGGTTGACTCTATTTTTTAATGAATGATTTCTCAATTTTCAGAGTGGGTGGACACACCGAATTGGCGCCATCAAGCGAATTCTCCCACTAGCAGTGCAAGGAGTCCTCTACCATCGGTGCAGGCTGCCCAACAGAACTATATGAACGCAGAAGAGCTTGATCAGGACAGAAATGGCACGAAACCAAAAAGCACATTTTATGAGAACAAGTCAGCGGACAGGTCGGAGTCGCCAATCTGGCAAAAGTTGCCCAGTTTGGAAAGGAACAGTCAGGCCAAGAGTGACCAGGCTAAGAGGAGCAAGACAAGCAAAGAAATGCAGAAAAAGGAGACAGTCTTGGAGAAACATGTGAGTGATTAAACAATCATTGGAATGCAATCAATGGCTGTTCAATTGGTTGGTTGACTAAGTTCAGTATAGTGTGTGGGTGCAAAATTCAGAGGTGCAGGTGGATCCATTAAAGTGCCTGTGGCACCATAACTGAAACAACTGATAGACGCTCCAAATCATCAGATCTTATGCTCATCGGATTTCCCTGCTAGGCTGCTACACCAGCTGCTCATATATCGTAGACCGCCTAATTTGCTTCTCCTCGGTCCCCACTTCCTAAATTTGGCACTGTCTGGAGGCTATTTTTTCTGTGTTTGGGTGTATGTGCGTGTGCGTGCGTGTATTATGGGACATTTCAGACCACGACCACAGTG